>CAOJBI010490900.1:0-12201 GCA_948277035.1 Euphorbia corollata
AAAAAAATCACAATATAAATAAATAATAACACTATATCAACAATCCAAAATTACAATAATCACAATTACAAAATTAGATTTACAATATCCATAATTACTAAATATTAAATAATATAATACATATAATAAAATAAAAGGAAACCAAAGAAAAAAAAAAATCAAACAAAGGAAAAGGAAACCAAAGAAAGCAAAAAAAATCAAACAAAGGAAAAGGAAACCAAAGAATTAGAAAACAATTAGATTTGGATTTGGGGGAGCTACAGTACCACGCCATTATTGACGTGGCACTGTAGCTCCCCTATATTTTGGCGTTGGATTTTGGTGCTCCATTGGAGCACCAAAATCCCTCCAACCCCACATTTGGCGTGGGGTTGGAGATGCCCTAAATTATATAGGTTGAACCTATATATAAGCCAACGCGATTCGTGTAAGATGATCTTAACCCTCTTCTATACTCACTAGCTTAAGCAACAATAATGGGCAAAATAACTCCCAGAAAAAAGAAAATAGCGGCAGCCATTAAAACAGTAACAAAATGTTGCATAGAAAAAGGAAAGCATCGGTGCAATGATTAAACTGAAAATAAATAAATAAAATAAATAAAGGTACGGCGCAAAAGTGGATAGATGGGGAAGCCACGTTTCCCCGATAGGGACACACAGATGCGCCGGCGGATGTGCTTGTTTTCGCCTTTGAAAGGCTGTCTCTTTGTGGGTCCCGTTCATTTTTTGCCTTTTTATACGCCACGTTTCTCGCTTTGATTGTATTAATTTGTCTTCTAACTTTTTCAATAAATTATCTCTAATTTAATCTCCCGGATTACGTTCTTCTTAAAAAGAAAATTAAAAATCAAATCAAGCATACACACTTATGTGAAGCCAAGCTGATTATCTCCTGTCTTTTTTAATTTTATTCCTTTTACTTATCAATCCTTATCAATTTAGAATGGGAATGTAATTTTAGACATTCTTTTTTTAATTTATCTTACATTATTTAAAAAAATTAAAATACATATAAAATTATGAGTTGATGAAAAAAAATAATAAATTTTTTTATTATAAAATAAAAGATATAATTTAATAGTGGACTTTTTTTTTATAAAAAATTAAAAATACTAATATTTAGAATCAAATAGAGTATTTCAATTACTTAAAGTTTGGTTCTACCACCTTACAAAAAAAGTATGAGTACAACCCTCTTCGAATTTCAAATTAAAAACAAGTTGAACATAAACAACTAAGCTTTATTTGTTAAAGAGCACTGTTTTAATGGTAGCCGCTACTTTCCTTTTTTAAATGAGATGTTTTGCATGATTTTTTTTTTATATAAGTGAATTTCTCCTAAAGAAAAAATGAGAAATGTCAAATAAGTGATATTTTTATATGGGATTTTAGCTGGTTGCTTTTTTTTGGTACAAAATAACACTTACTTGACATGCTATCACTATTAAATTAAATTGAACATGTATGATAATGATAAATGATCAAATAACACTTATCTTTTGATAAATGATCAAATACCCTACTCACATGACTATATTTCAAATTCAACAAACTAATAAAATATTGAAATGCGGAGGAGGATTTGAGCTCAAACGTGGGGGTAACTGCGTATGGTGAAGCTGGTATCATTAATTTGACGTGATTAACTATGAAAGTTTAAGGTAATGACGTGATTAAATTAGCCGAATTAAACAAATTAATCAAGTTCATAATTAGTAGAAAAAAAAAGAGGCAGAATCTTATGCATAGATATCGACGACTGAAGAGTAGGACCCACCAAAAGCGGCTGCCGCGCTTCCCCACTTTCACTTCCTTTGTGGGTCCCATTCTCCTGTCTCCATGCTCCTGCTTTTTAGCCTTCTTTTTAATAGTAAGAATTTTCTGCTTTTCTTTTCTTTTTATAAAAGAAGGCTCCTGCAGCCGAACTACACTTACACGTGAAATCCTTACACGTATCTCCCAAACAACTCAGTCAACATAGAATTAACCTTTCGGTTTCTCAGTATTTTGTCATCTCACGCGCTCCTCCTGTCGTTTTGTTTAAACACGGTCTCCTTTCTCGGTTTCATTTTTCTGCCCCAAATATTATAATAACGGTGACATACATTAATTAAATTGATGACATTATTAGTACGATTTAATATTAATAAATCAAAAATTTAATATACGTATCCATCAAATAATTGATTTCATGAAAAGTACTTTATTTGAAAAAAATATATTAATATACATAAATTTATAACATGGGTGTAAAAAATTATATTTATTTCATTTTATATAAAATCACGTCTAATAAATTTATTTAAAATTATTATTGAACTAAAGTTTATAATTAAATATGTTATACTCTTATTGATGGTCGGCTTTGTTTGCAGTAATTGTACTATACACTCGGACTAACAATGCTTCATACTAGTAATTTTCTATTCTCAAAATAGAAAAGTATTGTTGATAACTAAAGAAAAGGTTTCTTTAAACTAAAATAATTAAAGAAGGTAGAATAAATTATAGACCCCAACCTACTATCGAATATTACATTGTTTGTTTTTTATGAAAAAGTTATTTAATTTTTTGAATAATAACTGAATAAAGTGGTATTAATTTTATAAAAAATGAATTAGTCATGTAAAAATGACTAAATGAGGACCTAAATTTTTATTTCTTACAGTTAGTTTACGGAAATACCAAATATGAAATTGCTAATCGGTAATCGATTCCTACCATATTAAATTTTTGTCATATATAGGTCAATTAAACATCATTTATAAATTCCATCCCAATTTATTATTCAAACTTTTTATTTTGGTCAAGAAGATTTGATAAATCATAGTAATTGCTCTCTTCTCTATATTATTGAACAAAGCTAAAATTATGCATTGGTCAAATTCTTGTGGAACTCTTTCGATACTTGTGCATTTTATTTGCAAGACTCGAACCATAATCTTATTGAAGAAAAAAATGCTCTATAATATATTAGCCGACAACTTAACAAGATTTTGTTTGTATTATTATGTTTTTTGCTTTTCAAACAATCCATAAAGGATACTTTTTGTACGTACGGGATTTACCATCATAAATTTGTAGTAGTAACTTACCACGATTAAATATTATATTCCATTTAGAATTTTAAAATAATTTTACAACCATATAGGTCGAATATTTCGAACAAAACAATTCTATTTTAAATTTAGAGTTATTTTTATGTTGTGAATAAAATCACTTTAATATTGTTTAATTGTGTTATTTTTCATAATTTTTATATTGCTATTTTATTTGTATGTAAAAAAAGAATTAAAAAAAAACTAAGGAGACAAGATTTGATTTTTGAGCATTTTGATCCAACTTTGAAGATATATTGATCGAATAAAGTTCAACTACTTAGTGATTTAAATAGAACTTTATTTTTAATTTCAATGTATTAAAAACAATTCATTTTTGAGATAATGGCACCCACGGCCACGGCAAATTCTACATTGCTTGAACAAATGAATATAGAAATTGAAATTTATTTTGAAATGAATTTTCATTTGTTTGATGTAATCCATTAGAAAACATGAATTTAATTTGATTTCGTGATTTTAGATTTGCAAAATTTGATTGCAAGAATTGAAAATTTAATTTTTACTTGAATCAAAAAAATAAAAATAATTTACATATAATTTGATATGAATTTCGTAGTAAAGTACAATAATAATGGCCTTCAAAGGATTTGACACCTACCAACCGCACCGTGAAAATATAGAAATTTCACAAGCAAATTCCCAACACTAACAAAAATTAATCAACCTTTAACTGTAATTTTCTAGCAGAATAACATGGTAATTTTGTTTTATGGGATTTCGAATCCAACACATCAGCCACGTGACAATGAGTATGAACGCAGGTGACATCGCAATCAAAGTACGCTCTTTGACAGAACAACCTAAAACTCGTGTCCCTTGTCGTTACGGATATTAACATCACCGGTCACATGTTTCACCAACTCCGGCAGCCGCCATGCCGGCGTCGGAGTTTAAATCAAATTAACTGATATAAACAAACAGTATATTTAACCAGAACAAACTCAAACTCAAGATCTGAGATAGAATATTCACGTCTTTCCACTGATTAAAAACTGCATTAAATTAAAATGAAATACAGTAATTAACTAGTTAAAAACAACAGGAGACGAGCTCTCTGCTGCAAAAAAAGGGATGATCCGCTACTATGTTTTTACATTGAGGGGATGAAAAACCCATTAGATATCAAGATTAGAGCTCTCTTATGATATGTGATTTTTGATTTTTACTTTTTCTACTTCTAGTTATCCTGTGACATAAGAAAATTGAAAAGAACTAGGATAAGAAAAGGAAAGAAAGGATTTCTTATAATCGCCGGCGGCCGAAAAAAATTCAGAGAAAATCAGGCTTAGGAGGGAGGTTCAGATCCAAATCCAGGCATCTCGGCTGTGCTTCACGCTCGTGTTGATTCAAATCAACAACCGATGATGAATCAGAATCACTGTGGGCCCCGCCGCCGTTATTCCCGGCCGCGAAAATCGCCTGTTGATGCATATGACGCTGATGATCCAAGAACATCCTCTGGTACTGACTCTTCACCATCGCGTCGAAATAGAGTACATTTGGATTATGATGATTCACGACGGGTGCCAGCGGCGGCGTAAAAACACCGGCGACAGCCGGCATGGGCTGGAAAGGGAATCTGACAGGCGGAGAAGGACCGAGATTCAGATCCAGACTAGAGGAGGAATCCATCAAGAGCGCCGCTGCCGTAGGGCTAGGGCTGGAGGACTCGACGGTGCTGCTGGGGCTAGGGCTGTCGTGCTTCTTGCTGTTAATCATGGTCCTGTTAACGTTTTCGCTTGAAACCGGGAAATTCGTCTTGGCCTTCGCTCCCCGGAATTCACGGGCAGCATTGTCGTAAGCACGGGCGGCTTCCTCGGCGGTGTCAAAGGTTCCGAGCCAAACTCGGCTTTTCTTGCTCGGATCTCTGATCTCCGCCGCATATCTGCCCCATGGCCTCTTCCTCACACCCCTAAAATGCACCTCCTTCGCCGCCGCAGCACCGGCGCCTCCGCTCACTTTAACGGCGGCAGACGATTTGTCCTTGGGCGCCATATTTCAAAGACTAAAATGGTGGCTGTTTTGCCTTTTAATTAGAGAAACAGAAAAAAGGAGCTTTGATGGCTAAGAAAAAGAACAGCAGAAGAGCGATTTTATATAGAAATACAAGGGAGAGGATAAGAACGGGTGTATCGGTGATATGGGGCGGCACACAGTCAACGAGTGTTTTGACTAACATGGGGCGGCTACGTGGCATTGTTTGATCATATTTATTTTATCAAACGGCTGTCGATGCATATAATATTACTTGCGGTAAGGTTGTTTCCTCACGCACACGCTTATTGGAGCGCGTGTCATACCTCGTTGTCTTCTTGTTCTGTAAATCCGGAGCGTGACTTGGTGGCTGGTTTTTTCTCAATCACACTGTGTGCGGGTATTTTTATGAATTCCCCATGAACCGCTCGTGTGGACCAACAGCAGGGGTGTTAAGGGCGCTTAGCCAATCAGGAATTAACGCGTGTATTTTTCCTTAATGAGGATGGTGAAGCCCGTAACCACATGTTTTTTCTGACATCTAGTTTCAAAATCAACGGACAGCTTTTATTATTCACTTTCTTTGTAATTACGTGCACCGCACGCTCCTTCCCTTTCACTCCATAAATGTGAGCACTTCACTTCTCCATTTAACTACCACACACTTTTCTCTTCCCTGTTTCTTCTATTTTAGCTCCCTTTTCTCAGGATCATTCCCATTTCTCTATTTCTATTTTTATAACAACAACCAGTTATTTAAATTTCAAATGTATAGATTTTTTTTTTAATAAATTGGATTAACCCACTAATGTATTCAAGTTTGTATCTGATAAGTTTGTACATGTTCAAGTTATTTTCTCCTAAAGTAATTTTACTTCGTTTTATAAAAAATCAAATTTACACATAATTTATATTGTTTTAATATTACAACTTAACCCATAGTTTTAGATAGTAGCGTGTAACAAAATTCCGAGAATAATTTTTTACCTTTATTATTTTGTTCGTATTTTTAGATCATCTAGATCATCGAATGTTAAATCTATCGATAATATTTTTGTTTTATTCATTTTCAATAAATAGAATGTTTCATTTTCAAGTCTAAACATTAACAAACATCTGAAATTAACTATGTGACAAATCACCATTCATATTATAACGGTATGAGTGTCACATATTACCATTGTTTCATAATCCATTTCACATGTCTTTGTCAAGTGTGCTCCTTTGAGAACAATAAAAATTTCATACATCCATTTTTCATCTCTATTTTCAATGGTTAAATGTTGACGAATATACAAAACTTCAATTATAAAAAGTATTGATGATTGCACCATTTTTAGTGATGATAAGAGGAGTTATATTAATTTTTATGTAAAAATATATTATTACAATTTCGTTAAATTTACAGTAAATAAATACTCTCTATATAATTCTGGAGTTATGACAAATTTTAACTAGTTTATCTTTGTTTTCGCGTAAGGAACCGTATTGAAGTTTCTAAATATATATTGCAGATTATTTCTATGGATAGCCAATTTATAATATTGTAATCCTTTTACAAATAATTTTAATGAAAGTGACATGTCTCTCAAATTGTGAGATAAACAGTTTAGCAGCTTTAATTATATTATTAGACAAAGGGAAAGCTGTGGAAAGTCAAAGAATGCCATCAATGAATATCGTAATTTACTCAATGTGAAAGCGGAATTGAAATATCAAATTTCTAATAATTGTTTGATTATTTATTTAAATATTCTGGTAGTTGGTAGTGATGTTAGCAAATTTGCAACATTTATGATTTTTTTTTTCTATAATTGCCAAATGGCACTATGGCAGTACAATGTAATTAGACTCTATAGTATTGGTGTGGGTGAGTGTTCTGATTTTCTTGCCTTATGAACAATTTAAATTGATTAAAAAACATTTACAACCCAGATATTGGATGTGTATTAATTTGACTATCATCATCATAGATGATAACCACTAATATTCTCAAACGAAAGCATTAAAAAACATTCCAATTAGGTGCTCGACTTCGGATTAACATTATGTACAGATATGCTTGGGACAAATCCGGATCGAATTTTAAAAAATCCGGATCGAGTTTTAAATAATCAGATCCATAATCATTCTTATATAATGGATCAAGCATCCTGATGTAACAAATCCTGAAAATTTAGTATCCGGATCCATATCTAGCAAATTCCATGACGGATCTATAAAAGTCTTGAAATAATAAAATTATGCGATATAAAGTGGTACAATAAAATAATTTTCATGATTTATAATTTACCACAAATTAAATGTACAAAACTTATATCATGACTTTAACATGATTTTCTGTTTTTTACGAGTATTCTATTGATTAAATTTTTTACTTTTTTAATTATTAAATACATATAATATGGTTTAAGTTCAATTATATTAAATTCTGAATGTTAAATATTATATAATAAAATGTTCATAAATATGTTATTTAAAAAATTAAAATGCCTATGTATTTGAGTTTGAATTTAGATTTCAAAATAAATATGATTTAAGTGATGTATAAAGTTAATATTAAGATATTTAACTTCAATTACATTAAAATTTTAAACTAGTGTCGAATGTTAAATCGTATATAAAATAAAATTTTATAAATATATTATTTAGAAAATTTAAAATGTTATGGATTGGCTCTTGATTTGAATTACAAAATAAAATTTGATATCATGTCTGTGTTTTTTCTATTAGATTCATATCCCATTCAAATCCTATTTAATTCTAAAAATCAGATATGTATACACAAATTTAGATCGAATCTACACCATGCGACACAAATTGCGAAATGTAAATTAATAAGTGGTCTACTAATATATCAAACTTTAAAATTTTACAACTTAAGTATTACGCATACGCCAAATATGGAAAAGTCCATGACAAGACAAGATATTTAACCGTTAATATACGATGTTTTTCTTTTTTTTGCTCAGCTATTTCAACTTAAACCGTATATTATTTATGTCGTTCTAAAACTTTATTAGTATTATCTTAATCAAACGTATATTTTATAGAATATTTCATTTTCTAGCTAGTATTGCAAACTTGAAAGGGTAAACGGCAAAAATTATCAAGTCCGTTCTCGATTCTTATTGATCAAATTGCTTCATTGACTCGTGAAAGTTTATGAACATCATATATTCTCATAATGGTACGATGCTGATCGATTTGGTCTTAAAAGTTCTCATGGATTTGTTTTTGATCTTTACTTCAAAAATTCTAACATTAATGGATATGGTCAGGGGGGGACGCAAAGTTCAAAATGCAGGGGGACAAGAGGTACGTAATTAATAAACATAATTTGAAAGTTGCAGTAGGCTAATATTAATACTTAATTGTATTGCGCATGATATTAAATAATACATCAAAATCAAATAGTAACAAAAAAAAATCAATTAACTGCACATATTAGTTACCTCAGCAGGAAGCTTGACATGTTAGAATAATTTGCTGATTGCCAGGAAAAGGGAAGATGTACGTGAAATTGAGATGTCCAAAAAAAAAAAAAGGGAATATAATAATGTGGCTGCTAATTATGAATAATGAAATGATGTGATGGGTATAGATGAAAATGAAGTGAAAACATGCAATGTAAAGGTTTGTATTATTCTTGTAGCGTGTTGACTATCACTAACTATATATTCCACTAATTAAAGTTTCCATATTATTTATTCCGTAATTATTTTCCCATTTTTTATTAATATTTCTAAGTTCTTTTTAAGAAACTTCATTTCACTATCAACTCCGTGCACTATTTTCACACCGCGTTTTGTTAGGTATTTTTAATTTAATATTCTCATAAATCGATTTAAGATAATAAAAATATATGAGAATCGTAAGGAATTTTTTTAATCAACAAATTCAGATTTCAACCACGTTGTTTTAAGTTTATTATATATTTTTTTTGTAAGTAGCTTGCCATTCAATTAATTTTTATACAGTAATTGAAATTGACAATCACCTATAACTATAACTACATAATATAAAGGACAGTACACGTTATTTATACATCAAACCACATCGCACCATATTATTTATTATTATTTGAAAAATAAGTAAACTAGAGGAAACTCGAATTCGACTCTTATTAAATAGATTATTTTTTCTCCAATAAAAATATCTATTTAGTAATAGTTGAATGAGAAACTTATGAATACCCAATAAATATAGTAAATTATGGTTATTTTATTTTTGTTCCTTTCCCGATGATTAATGGTATTAATTTGATCCACTGATATAGTTGTAAACAAAGTGAAAATTATTTTGTGAAAAACAAGCAACCGTTTTTAATTTTAACTTTAATAAGTTTTTCTTTAAAAAGAAAACAATGAAGTGGTTTATACAGAAAAACGTAAATGTTTGTTTTGGTTCAATTAAATTAACAAATGTATGTTAAGGACTACGCCGAGGAAGACTCACTGGCCAATTAATGATAATTCACTACTGATTTTCATTTGATGTTCATAATCAATATTGTTTGTTGTGTGGATCAGAAATATTATTTTAATTTTTTTTTTGCGAAGAAAATATAATTATTTTTAATAAGTGGCCACAGGCTTTTGCTATTGAGTCCATAGGTGAAATTATGGGATTTTAGACATTTATTCGCGTGCCTTAAATTCTCCCTTGACTTGATACCAAAATAAATAGAGATTTGTCTCTTAATTACAAAACAATGGGCAACTAAAACATAGCACTAAATTGTATTGAATTAAAATAATTAATTAGTGATTAGTTTTCTATAATCATTTCACACGCTAGTGTGGCCCATCAAAGAATAGGTACAGTAAAGCAGCCGCAGCCATTGGCATGTTTCAGTGTGGAAAGAGAAGTTGTTCAAATTGGATTTTTAGTTTTTTTATTATTATTGTTTGTTTAATTATATGTGGAATGTATTGTCCCTAACTAACGTGACAAATATTTGATGTTGAAAATAAAAGAAAACTTGAAAATCTTGGTAAAAACAATGGACTTGTTTTTGATTTGGTCTTTAAGCTTGAAAATGTACCTTTGGTGGCTTGAACCGCGTAGCCCTACCAACATTTATCCATGCCTTTCGGTACTTCCCCAAAAACCACTATTGACTCATTCCTTCTCTCTTACTATGCGGACTCTAATTTCTTAGTAGGTTAAAGTGAATGTTCTGAAAATAGCTAGGCGTCATTGTTTTTAAAACCATACCACATCATATCGATGAAGTTATTGATATGCGGTATACCAGTATAACAAAATTTTATAGGTGATTTTACCGGTTTTATGATTTTTTAAAAAATAATATTGTATTTAATATGATATGACCGAACCGATATTTTCCAGTTTTTCGGTTTTTTATGATTTGGTTTACCAGTTTTCCCCCAATTTTCTATTAAACCAGTATTATTAATCAAACCAAACAGACCTATGACTGGTTCCCGATAAAATCGATTGAACCGGTCCGGTTTTCAAAACATTGCTAGGAGCTGATTGGGATAAACGGTTAGGACCTCCTATACATAGGCTGAGATTATTTATAACTATATTTTTCTATTTCTTGTAATACTTGTTAATGCATCAAATAATTACTCAATTAAACACTAAATTTAGTTCAGTTTGTTCGGATTTGTTTGAAATTGCTTTTAGGTGTGCGTTCACAAAAAAGTTATAATCACAAGCTTATAATAAAATAATATATTTTAACATTGGAATAAAGATTTTAATTCTTAATACTAATTAATTAGAATCTGTCGTTGATTTTTACAACTTTTCAAGATAACAACATAGAAAGGCTTGAAAATGGAGATTTTGGGAAAAGTAACATAAGAAAGCAACCTAAATTGATGCTCGAAATTCAATTCAACTTTACAATTTACGTTGAAATAATTTAAATCTATTTAAATCTGCTTTGAGTTAACTTCAAAAGAATTCAACTTTCAAAAGTTTACGAACGAAATCTCAACAAACAAATAGCTTTTGTTTCCTAATAGCTCCATTGAAACTAAATCTTTATTTTGAGAAATGACCTCCTAACTAATCCAGACAAGAATTATGTATTAGATATTCCGGTCAAAAAATAGTTTCTGAATTTTTAAGGTCAACACAAAAGAAAAAAGAATAATTTATGTTAGAACACTTACAAAATCAATTCAATACTCTTTTAATTGCTCAATCTTGTAATCTCATCTCAAGTGTCCATTGTTCTAACATGGTAGTCAAGATTGAACTTGTGATCATTAGAGGTCACAAGTTTGTGTTCCATCCGAGATAAGATGAAGATTAATCTTTGTATTTATTGAAAGCATAATTATGCAATTATTTAAAAATTCTATCTCATTCCAAGTACAGGATGAGAAAAAACGACTAGTTGAAAGTATTAAAGAGCAGTGAACCATAGCTCTTGCTCATTTTATGGGATTTACGTGTGATTAAATTATACATATCATATTTTCTATTTTACCAAAAAAACAAAATTCTATTTGTTTCCTGTGAACAATTGTTAATCTATTATAGTATCTTATTAGAGTTCTAATTTTGTTCTGAATAATATAGTAGCTTTATCTCAATTGTTTTACGGGGAACACATATAGGTTGTAAAAAAAAAAAAGTTATACCAATCAACTGAGTCCGCAACGTTGAATTGTTCTATGGTTTATTAGACCTTCCAATGTCGGGCTGATAAGATGGACACATTACCATCTGCACAAATATTGGGCCCATCTATTCAACAATGCAACTACCCAATTCCGTATTGGGTCATCATACACTACAATTCATCACTAGCTTTTTTTTACAAGAAAAATTCATATTTACAGAAAAATTGACAAATATGAAAATTTTAAAAATAGTTTGTTGCTGGGATATTTCCCTGTATGTTTTTTCTAGTTGATATTTGATAACTGAAGATTAATAGGGTGCATTTCAAATCAATGTCTTCCATTTTTAAGTAAAATGATCTAATCAAACAAGGTGTTCCTACCTATTGGACGCTACTGCACTTGCTGAGTGAGTTCTTCATTGCTCTAATGATCTCATTAATGTTTTTTCTTTTTTAAATTTACGTCATTTATGTTTATATTAAAGGACTCGAG
>CAOJBI010491873.1:0-11792 GCA_948277035.1 Euphorbia corollata
TAGAGCTAAAATAGAAAATATATCAAAAGTTTGAAGAGGTATATAACAAGAAGGAATTTCCCAATCAAGTGAATTACAACTTATCCCTCCCATCCTTGCCCTGAGTTAAAACTTCTACTTTTCTATATGCTCAAGTTCTCTTTTTCCCGAAGAACTACAGCCTCAAACTACACATTCTAGTTTGTTAGTCCTTGGTTAGCCATTCCAGGAAGCAAACGCCTATTAGTTGATTCAACCACATCCACCGCCACCAATCCACCCATCATCACCTTATGATTGTGACGTTGTTTACTTGAAACCACTACCCCACCCACCTGAATCTCTTCTATCTGAGCCACCACCTGCAGGTGGCTGTCCCCAGTTGCCGCTTCCGCTTCTACCAGTTCCCCCAACCCCCCGGAAAGGCCTGCTTGCCCCGTGAATTTTCAACTTTAGCACCTGGGAAGCTGTCCCAACCTCCTCCATTGCTAATATTGGGACCTGAATCCCATCTGGAATCATGATTATAGCCTGAATCTTGTTGGTCATTCCCTGTGTTGTTACTTCTTCGGCCCTGTCCTTGCCTACCATATGGCCTTGGAATACCACTCTGATGACCATCTCGACCAACGACATTTCTGCCTGTAAAATGCAATATCCAAAGATATATTTCACCGCTTAAAACAGATCCAAACTCCAAAGGTACATGAATGAATTTCAGGTAAAAAGAAGAAGATAGTTGTCAAGCGTTAAGACTGTTCTTTTCACACTTATAAATTAACACTGAAATAAGTACAATTTTGTTCAATTCATTACATCTGCAAATAAGTTGAAAAGAACAGCACCTAAATCCAGTGGTGCTCAGAGCACACCACATACTGCAGTTATTTTTAACAAAGAATTAGTATATGATATGGCATCAATGCTCAGAGTAAAATCATTAGCCATGTCAAACTCTATGTTAGATGGTAAAAATCGCATCAACAAGTGAACAAAAACCTCTGCAAGCAATCGCAGCCAACAAAAAACAACTATAGGTACAAGATTGACTGATGAAATCGAGGGACATAAACAGAGTAAAGTTAAACACCAAATCAGATTTCGAAAGAGAAAAACATACAGAAAACATTTGGTAGTGTGCTAGAGCAAATTGTACGTGGTTGAAGAGAAGAGGGTTCTCACAACTTTTACCTGCCCTGAAACTTTGCCCTGAAGACCAATCTTTGTCAAAAGACTGGCCTCCCCAACCACCACCAGCTGAAGAGCCACCAGTTGCAGGACTTCGCATAGGCACCATAGCAGCGACAGATCTGATTGATGGTGTCATTTCATGCACTGGATCATTAATATGCCTCTGGAAATACGCCACAAGCCGATCAATGTCTTCAAACATCCTTTTCCGAAACTTGAATCCTTTAGGATAGAGACCAACATACTCATGATGTGGATTTGTGCTCCTAATATATGTCAGAATGAATGTGCCGGGATGTTCATGAGAGATCCCAAAAGAATATACTATCCTTGTAGGATAGTCTCCTCTCTCAATCCTTAGCTGCTCATCAACCTCCGCTTTTGTTCCCCTTCTGAACTTGCGATAGTTCAGCATAGTCTTTAAATAAGTCACCAAGGGATCAACGTAGCGATCCATAACCTTCATGCCAAAGACAAAGTCAAATAAAATGAAACAAATCCACTCCTGGACCAACCTTTAGATATATCAAACAAAAGTTAAAAAAACTTAAAATCACAACCCCTAGCACAAGAATGCACAATAGAAATGACCATTGTAGAGACTAACCTCATCCAAATCCTCATAAGTATCCTCCCCGATTTTTAGAGTCTTCCCAATGCGAAGTAAACTAGTAATGTCTTTGTGCTCCTTTCCACCTTCTACAATGTCCTTGTGAGCATAAAGCCCATCATGAACTTTAAGAGTCAGAGTTAAAAAAGATGGCCCACGAGAACTAGGACGAAAGATGCTTTCCCCTGGATCCTTGTCAGACAAGAACTGAATACGATAATTGTGAAAATTGTAATTAGTGCTTTCAAAATCAAAAAACAAGGAAATGTTCTCTAAAATACTGAGAAATTTTAAAAGCCATCATTAACTAAAAATAATTAGTGAAATGAAAAATATTAATTGGGTAAAATAAGACTGCTATCTGAGATTCCTCTTAACAAGGATGTATTACAGCATCATATATCCATTTCACTTCAACAACAGCAAATATCATCGAGCTAAAGTTCCAATTTTACAATATAAGCTAGGAAAAGAGGTAAATACCTTCATTGCTTCATCGGCTGTTATATTCTGAAATCGAGGGTGAACAATCATCCTAGGCTTGAAGTGTTTCTTAGCAATCTCCTTTTCTTTGCGACCTGTTTCTTGGGCAGTCTGTACAGTGCTTCGAACCTCATGATAATATGGATCAAAACTGATGGCTTGCTGATATTTGTTATTCCTCATCTCACTCTCCTTACAAACTAGGAACACTTGATACCGATTCTTTTGAATTGCTTTAATCTTACAAGTGAGTATATCACCTTCATGCAGCCTGTCAGCCAACTCAGGAATATCCCTCCAATCATCCGCAAAATCTTCCTTTGTCACGATCCCTGTAAGTCCAGATTCCAATATACATATTGCCTTCCCCCCTTGTGTCTTGCGAACTGTAGCCTGTACGGTTCTCCCTTCAGCAAAGGTATTCTCAGTTTCACCCGATATCATGTAAAACTCTTCGTCCTGAGTTGGTTCTTTGTAATGTTTACGCCAGTCCTGAAATCCTTGTATCAATTCTCTTCTTATGTCTTCAAAAGTTTCCTTCTTATTTATCCGCTTCTTATCATGGAGATACTGATCAAGAATAAGATTTTTCAACAAATCAGGCTGATCTCTAAGATGCTCTATCGCCATCACCATGGCTTCTTCATCATCATTTGCCTCACCACTGTCCATTTCATAAACATCTTTCGCCATCTCCTGGGCCAGGCCATAAGATTCAGGATGTATCCTTGTATCATCCAACAAATCAATGAATTGGCCGCTGCTTGCAGCCAGCTCATTGCGTCTTACACGCAGAAACCCAACTGCATTGAGAAACACCTTTCTTCCAAGTCCATGGACTGTGAAAAAGTCTTTTCTTGTAAAAATTGTGCCAGCTCGTACCAATAACCTCTGCAAGGATGCTGCCTTTCTAGGCCCAAGCCCAGAAACAAACTGCAAAGGAGAAAATAACCATTCATGATTACATGCCAAGTTGATATCAAGGCCCACCTGGTTTGTGACGTCTACCATAACTTGTTCAATTATTGCATATTTTTCATCGGGGTTGAGAAAGCTCTCCAGGGGGCTGAGTTTCCAAGACAAAATCTCCCTTGCTGGTCCACAAAGTGTTGCCACCATTGCCAATGGATTTTGTAAGTAGCGACCAAGGGCCACAGCTCGTCTAACAATGCCTAATAGATATAGATGACATAATCAAATTAACTCCAATGTGATCGCTCACATGACAATAGTGAAAAAAGCAAAAACATCCACTGTACCTGGCTGCCCAGGTAGTTGGTCAGAAGAAATTCGAGAATTTTCATAAAGGCGAGGCAAAGACTCATCACCATATACAACGCTCAACTCATCCATCTCATGTGCAACATCCCTGGGATTTTCTTCAACCATCTTAAAAATTATCTGATAAACATGGGATGAAAGTAACCATTCATGATTACTGCATTTGCAAAAAAAAGAAAATACATGGATTGAACTTAACGCTACAATGCAGAATTGACAGCCAAAAACCTCAAGGCAGGTTAATAGACCAAATTAAGCTCTTTGCAGACCAAAATCTCACATAAGAAACAATAGCTAAGTATAACATCAAGTGTCAACAACAGACATACACAAAATAAAACCAAAAGAAGTATAGAATCAAAGCAGTATAGCCAACACTAACAGAACCACTAGTTCAATCAGTCTAATCATTTAAGAACTTAAATTTAAATGAGCTAACAGAGGTTAAGTTGCCCAAGTAACAATTTAAACAACTTAACTAAAGTCATATCGTTACTGAAAATTCGAACAACTAAGATCATAACAGGAAAATCTAGAAGCAAATTATGTTCCATAGTGATCACAGGTAAAAGTTATCTCAAGAAGCTCTTTCATAAGAAAAAAAAAATTAAAGAAGAAACATTAAAAGTAGGTTTGACAAAAATTACCTCATAAATATCTTCCTTTAGCTTCGTACAAGACAAATTCACAGCTCCAAGTACAACTACATGTGGTTGGTGATCAGTCATGAACTTCAAAACTTTTTCCTGGTCATGTTTCTTATTTTGTTGGTCCCTGATGTTTTGAGACCGCAAAGTAAGAGAACCGGCATAAAGTACATCGAGCACTTCTCCAGATGAATCTAACATGACAAATGTTGTTGCTGGATTACCAGGGCCCCAACAACACGCCATGACCCTTGGTGCAGCTTCATCATCTGCAGAAATATCAGTTTCTTTCCGCTGATATGGGCCAACTGAAACTTTATTCCATAAAACCTTTCCATATTCCAAACGCAGCCAGTTTTTAGATCTACTAGTCAACAAGGATCTTGCTTCTTTCTCCATTGAAGGTAACAGAAAATTATGCAGAGCATCCTCAAGTATCAACTGTCTTTGCTCATTCCAGAGTTGAGCAGATTTACTAACACCATCACTAAGATAATTATCTTTGAATTCACTGATCAATTTATTCATATATTTTTCAGGAAGTTTAAATGTAACTTGAATAAGTTTCTCTTCTTCAGCCTTATGGATAAGAAGCCATTGAGCATCCTCAAACCTGTATATTGGCTTCTCACGCAACCATTTAACACCTGCGAATTGATGAAAACAATCTATTGAAAGATTTCCATCTGCTGTTGGAGTAGTAGATATCACAGCATTTTCCATGTACATACTACGAACATGTTTCTTTACAATTGGCTCGCAACTTATCTCAACTGAAGCCTGGAGCAACCAATTAAACAAAATAAACAGAGAGTGAAAAAACCCCACAACTTGATCTGATAATGAAGAGTAATGTAGCTAAATGTTAAAAACTCAGTAGCAGCATATGTGAATAAACAACAAGAAGATAAAACTATACCATGTGCCTGGCACCCTTAAGGACTGCCTGGGGAGTTTCAAACAATGCACAGATAAAGTTGGAAGCCATCTCCTCTGGAGTTTCCTTTGCATTCTCTATTATGCCCCCCTACAACCAAATGCATAAGAGAATTACATCACCGTGAAAGCATGCAATCAACTCTAATCTATGCATACTCACCATTGTGTGTAATAATGACAAGTATGACACGAGAGTCTCAGCACTATGCCCAAACTTGCTTGCGAATTTCCATAAACCAGCCTTACTGCAAACACCATATAAAGACTTCCTTTTAGGCCTCTTATACTGTCCTTCATCCACAACTACCTCACCAGGTGGGAAATGCAAATTAAACTTCGCATCAACATCATCAAGCTCTCTTTCTGATTTTGCATCCTTGAGTAGATTTTCAATTGACTTGTATAGCTTATCATTTAAATCTTTTCTTGTCTTATCATCACATATCCGTCGAGATTCTTCTTCGAAACGTTTCTTATAGTACAACTGAAGTGCATTTTTACGTTTTTGAAGGAGCAGCCATTTTCTATCCAAGTCCTGAATAGCCCAAAGCACCTAATCATACAAAAATTAGAGCTTAGATCCTAAACCCTTTGTCCTATATATTAAATATTCATTATTGTAGTACCATAATTACAGTTTGTCCACAACAGAAAATTCAATACCGTGTGCCATCTGAGCATAGTTCTGTCAGACCTATCATGATTTTCATCATCAACATGAAGCTGCTCATGTTCTTTCAACAAGCTTGGAATTTCCTCTTTCCGGTACATTGCAATGAAAGGGATCTAAAGAACCAGAAAGCAGCAAGAAAAAAAAGAGTTAAAAAACCACAGTATGGAGGTTTGCCAAAAGAAACCAATAAGAACTAACATCAAACTTATGCACATGGTACAGCTCCAAAAACTGGAAGATGTCATTTCTGTCTGCCAACACATTCTCCTTTTCATCAATCGTGTTAGCTCTATTCTGGCTTAACAAGCGCATCATGCCAGAAGCAAGTTGAGTTACTATCCAATCGGTCTCTTCTTCTATACTAAGAGGAGTACGAATGCTTCCCTCAGATATCTGCGCAAGAAATATGACATAAAGAACCAACATGTGGCAACAGCATGCAGCGAGATGAAAAATCACAAAACTGAATAGTTGCTGCAAATTGTGCATGTTAACCTGCATTCTCTCTGGAACATCAATCGCCCTAATATTGTCATCTTTTTCAGTCAAGTATTTCTCAGAAAGTATAATCGGTTCAAATTCCTTATCGAGTCTTCTTTCCTTCCATTCACTAGATTCTAGGTAACGTTTGCGACGTTCCAAGAGATCAACAACATTAAATAGATCATCAGCTAACTGCAAAGAAGATGATGGGACTCCTGGTGCCTGCCCGGATTTATTTCTCTTCAGTTTATGTCGTCTGCAAATGAGCATGCCAATTGAATGACAGTTCCCAGGTAGAGCACAGAAGCACACAGAAGGGGCTACAAAAATTATACCTCACTGGAGCTCCAGAAACATCAATTTCATCATCGATAAAGTCCGACATGCCATCATCATCATCCCTTATAAAGTCGGCCTCATCTTCCGGCTCCTCTTCTGGCTCATCTTCGAGGGCTACTCCTATAACATTATCATGAATTAATACTGATTCATGACATGAAAATCAATACTCTCACAGCGATAATTCTACATTTCTATACATTAATGTTTACTACATGCCTTCATTGTCACCAAATAACGAATGTTCGAGTTTCTCCTCAGCTGTTCGCCCTCCGTTACCAGTGCCCTCAAACTCCTCATCAGAAAGTCCAAAGCGTTCATCATCAGAACTTCTCTGAGCCTTTTTCAACCGCTTAAATTTTTTGCTATCCTGAAGTTGATAAAGAAAGAAACTCCTTACAATCATTAGGAGTACATGAACAGAGAAGTGAAATCAAAGAGCAAGGAAAGGCACAAGTTACAACCTTTGGTCGGTGATGGTAAACATTGTTATCCCGAAGAAGCTCATAATCATCTTCATCAAGGACATCCTCGGCTCCTCTAGAAAAATTTATAGCAGCATCATTAAATATAATAAGCAAGCTCATCTAATGGCATTTTACTTGAGATAAACCAAGCCCACTGACATAAAGTAAAGGTAATCACGCCTTTTCCTAGAGCTGGAATTCATCACAGACAACCTCATTTTCTCTCGAAATGCCAAGGCTTGTAGCTTATGATGCACCAAACATACTCATACAATTTTCCTCTTTAACTCTTCTTCCTCAACAGATAAATATATCAAATAAATAAAAAACAGGAAAGATACCTTCTCTTCTTTTTCTTTTTTTTCCTAATCCTTTCTTCATCGCTGTCTCCCCTATCTTCTTCTTCTTCTGGTTCTTCTTCCTCAACATCATCTACAATAAAATCGTCCTTCTCAAATTCATCTTGTCCTTCTGTAAAAGCACAAAACACACAGTATGCAACCATGAAACCCAAATTAATACACCAATAAAATAATGATCTCAAAATCACCATACCTTCTTCGTCATCTTCGTCATCGTCGATGGCATTACCATCAACAAGCTCCCTCTCCTCATTTTCGTACTCAACAGCATCTTCCATAACAAATACAAGAAATCGACAATAGATTCAATGAGAAACCACAAAAATTACAAGGCGAAACTTCACGTGAAAGAAGAAAATTAGGGTTCACGTAACAAAACTATATAACCGAATCCGAGAATTACCTTCGTCGTCCGAAACTACATTTCTCGGCATAACTGCTGTTGAAGAAATCGAGTCTGAAGATTTGAGTAACAATGGTTTTTGTGCTCAATGAGGCGATTCCAAGTTTCGAAGTTGGCAGGGGTTTTTATAGGTACCGCTATGAACCGGAATAGTGCTATTATTGACGGCTGTGATTTAATCGTTAGGGTTATTATTATAAAAATGAAAATAAAATGAAGAATGTATGACCACGGGTGTTCGAAAAATTTTAATTTTTTTTTAAATTCAATTTCATACATATAATGTATAAGGGCTTTAAAACATTAAGTAAGATAAATTGAATTTTATTCCAAAAGAAATGTTTTAAGAAAATGTTAAATATTAAAACATTTTATTTGCTTCGAAATAATTTATAATATCGCAAAATAAAATATTAGCAAACAATCTATACTGTAAATGATTATGCACAGGGACAGTGTCGGGATTTCTTAGTTAGGTGGGTAAATTATGGTTAAAAAATTTTTAATTGTAAATTTTATTCCAATCGACGAAGCGTGAGTAACTATTGATAAGGTTTCTATATTGACAATTATGTCACTCGATATTTCAACATTTGCATGAGATTTTCTTATACTAACTTGGTCAATAAGAGAGTTCTTACTAGTTGATGTAGTATAAATTTTTCCATATTAAGATTTCAAAACCTCCAAAAGTAAAACATAAATATTTGTATCAACAACACAATTAATTGAAATAAAATTATCAACTAACTTAAATTATCAACATAAATTTATCAATCAGATAATACAAACAAACCTATAATTTTTAACAAGAAAAAATGTATTTAAGTAAAATTAAAAATAATGGTCAACACTAGAAAGATATATTTAAATATATTTTCAATTATTATTCATCATTTCTACAACCGTATCGAGGATAATTTAGGAATCAAACTAGTATTTTAAATTTAATTAAAGATTTCAACTAAATTAGGAGTTATTTGGATCAAATTAGGAATCAAATTAATTGTTATAAATTTAATTAAGGATTTTAATTAAATTAACAATTATATTTAGAATAAATTAGGATTGACTAAAATTCAATTAAGGATGTTAAATTGGAAATCTCAATTTATAGTTACATAATCAAATTAGGAATTAAATTAATAAAAAAAAACTAGTAGGTTCACCCATCTTCGACCTCATATTTTCAGGGGTGCAAAACTCATTGGAATATTCCATATTCATGAACTTTTCTGTCGCCACCCCTGATTATGCATGTCACCTTGAATGTGCAAGATTAACATTTTTTTTTATCTTTCCAGGATATTGAAAAATTAAGTGATATGTCCATGTAACTATTGAAAATATGATTGAAAAACGAAATTTATGACTTTAAGTAGAGACCTCATTATAAGAAGAAAGAGTTATAACTTGATTATGTTGACCTCCATCCTAACCAATTTAGTAATTTGCATTTAAAATTTAAACAAGTGATGGAATTTCCATATGTTATAAAATATCAAGCTTTTAAAACTAAAAGCCTGAATACATTTACGGGGTAGACTACTCAGAGACTTTCTGACCAGTTGCCAAAATTGATACAATTTGAGTTTTGTTCTCAATTGCTGCAAATTATGACTGGCCACTACACATCAATTTGACGAAAAGAATGTTTTTCTTCATGGAGACTTAGAGGAAGAAGTATACATGGAGGCACCTCCTAGATACATACACAAAGAAGAAGAAGTATGTAAGCTGAAGAAGACATTATATGGTCTCAAACAATCCCCACAAACATGATTTGGAAGGTTCATGATGGTCATGAAGAAGTATGGGTACAAACAAAGCAATGTCGATCACACTCTGTTCCTTAATAGGCAAGGAGATTTAACTACCTGTTTGATTATATATGTGGATGATATGATTATAACAGGAAACGATCTTCAAGAAATTGGAGAATTAAGAAAGAGATTATTTTCAGAATTTGAGATGAAAGATCTAGGAGGACTAAAATACTTCTTGGGAATTGAAGTACTACAATAAAAAGGGGAATTTTCATATCCTAACGAAAGTATATTCTCGACCTCTTGGCAGAAACTGGGCTAGTAGATTGCAAACCAGCAGAAATACCCATAAATGTAAATCATGGACTGAGACTAGGTGAAGGAGAAAAGATGGCTGACAAGGAGAGGTATCAGAAGTTGATAGGGAAGTTAATATATTTGGCCCATACCAAACCAGATATTGCTTATGCAGTAAATACTGTCAGTTAGTTCATACACTAGTTGGAGAGCATATATATGGTTGGAGAGCATATATATGGTGACATCGAAAAGTAAAAAACAAAAGGTTGTGGCATTGTCTAGTCTAGAAGCTGAATTCAGAGGAATAGGGTATTACAAAACTCTTAAGGATTAAGAAGCTATTGGCTGAAATTGGGATCACTAAACAATTCTCATACAGATTAAACTGCGACAATAAAGCAGCCATAAGCATCTCAGCCAACCCAGAACAGCATGACCGAAAAAAAACATGTAGAGGTTGATAGATACTTCATTAAGGAAAAAATAGAGGAGCGAACAATCAATCTTCAGTATGTTTAATCCGAGGACCAACTAGCAGATAACAAAGGGAGTCTCAGCAAGAGGGTTTGTGAGCGGACGACGTTTCGACCAGCGCGGTCACCGCGAGGCGCTGGCCCCGTGAGATGGGGCGTGGGGGTTTTCGTGGAAATCGATTGAAGAAAATAAGTGAAAGTATTAAAAACTCGAGGCCTAAACCTCTAGCCTATGTTACAGAGTCGCCACCCGGATCAGCTCTTCCAAAAAATTTGGTACAGCTTGGATCCGTTAGGCCTAAACTGCACCATAGTACAGACATTTGGGTCCGGGTGAGTTACCTACTTAGTCGTTATTTGAGTCAAATTACATACACGTGACCACCTTTATGATATTTCTAATTATTCTAACCATTTTCAGATTAAAGTTGACAATTTATAACATACACAGGCGAAAAAGTAATAAATAAATAAAGTGCGGTAAGTAAACACGTAGGAATTAAAAAAGCGCCTATTCTAAGGGGGATTAAATACATATGGGAATGGGGTACAAATGGTCCTAAATACAATTGATCTAAAAATACATTTAATATTTACAACTGCGAGACCCGAAGGAAATAAAAGCCTAACATACATCTAACCTAAATCTACCTGAATCCACAAAGGTTAGCACGAGTATATATCACACCACAATCATGGGTTAGTATACAATACAAGACTCAGTTAGATGTATTAGATTAGGGTGATCATTTAAAATATCGCAATTCGAATGATTTTTAAAAGAGGAAATTTGAATTTCCAATACGCTTTTCTCGTAAAAAAATTCATTTTTAGACTCAATTTCTTGCTCATTTTAATTAATTGAAGATGCTACATGACATAAAGTGAGGTTTGATATCAGGGAAGATGGTTTTCCACCGTTGGGGTATCCTAAAATAGTATGAAAAATAAAGAATCTAGGTCGAAAAACGAAAATCGGGTGCAAAAATGGATTTTTTTCTTGAAACAGAACTCGAGGCCCCTCTGCCTATGCCAGCGCCGCCTTCATGAAGAGAGACGCCGGAATGCATCATGGCGGTGCCGCCTTCATGAAGAGGGGCGCCGAAAGCAACAACGGCGACGCCTTATATGATGGCGGCGCCAGGATGCATGGCGGCGTTAGGATGCATCAAGGCGGCCCGCCTTATATGATGGCGGCGCCAGGATGCATCATGGCGGCGCCTTACGTTATAGGAGCGTCGGGCAAAACCGAAACAAAACATAAATAAACATAAAAATCACAACAAGAGTCTTTTAAAAACTCAGAAGCTCACCTCTCCGACGTCTTTCCATTAGTTTAGGAGCCATAGACGCTTTTAAGAAGTCCTTCCAAACCATTTTTCTTGATGGTTGTGGT
>CAOJBI010492984.1:0-13448 GCA_948277035.1 Euphorbia corollata
TTTTTAACTTTCACTTCTTTACGGCGCAGAAACTTCAAAAACGATTGCAACGTTTTTCATCCTTTCAAGTAAATTTCATCCATCCAATCACTCGCTGCCACGTTTCAACTAATAATTCAGTCTGATTAACATCCCACGTGGCTCTAAATATAAGGGCTGAAAACAATATTCTCGTACTCAAACACACAAATCAACTCACACCGTACCAATTCATCCGACGGCCACTCTTCTTATTCCTATGAATTCTGACCGTTAGATCCTCAACTTCATGATAGGCGTACGATTAAATTGAAACGTATATCCGGCCGTTAAATAAACAAGAAATTGAATTTCAAAATCTCTTGAGAGAGAGGGAGGAGAGACGAAGAACGACAACAAAACTAAAGCTAAAGCCGAGCCACCGCAACACCGTCGCCCCCCTATTTCCCTTCTTTTCATCTAATCGAACTACTGTTTCTGTATCTACTTTTTGTATCTCTGCGGTTTTTGGGTTTCTATTGAGGGATCAAATAGCTTTTGGGAAGAAAAGAGAGGATCTTGGTAATTTAATTTGGGGTAAACAGTCGTAGTTTGAGTTATCTGTGGAATTTTTAGCCGATTATTTGTAATTTTTATGTAATTACGTGTTTGGTGGATTTATTGCTGAGGTTTTGGATCTGAAAGTTGGGGAAATTTCAGTTTTGTTTTTATATGAAATTTGTGGGATTCTGAAGGGGGAAACCGGCGAAGATAGTGGTTTGAGTTTTCTTTGCGACATTTGGTATCTGGTTGTAGAGTAACTGAGAATTTGGTGGGGGTTTTAGAAATTTGGGAATTTGAATTTGATGGGGGAAGGTGATGGAAAGGACTTCCCTCCAAAAAAGGCGGCGCAAACGGAAACGCAAGGGAGCTCTGATTTTCCGACGAAGAAGCTTGCAAGGCAGCTGGATTTTACGCAAGGGAATGTTAATGTTACCCTCCCTGACCACCCTCAATCGCTGCAGCAGCCGCCACCAGTGGCAGTGCCAGTTGTACATAAGCCGATTGTTGTTAATTCACAGAGCCAGCCGCAGCCACAGGTGATAGCTATTTCCGCTGCGGCTCCACAGCTACAGCAACATCCACAAGCTAGGGCTGTGTAAGTCTCTTTCTTTGTGGTTGAGATTTTAAATGTATTGGGAAAATGAATTTTGGTCTTGGTTGTGGGTTAGAGTTATTGAATTATTTCCACTTTTGATATTAATGAGTGTGAATTTGTCGAATTTGTTGGGCTTTATGGGATCAACTCCTTATTTTGGCTGAAAGCTTTGTCTTTGGAGTATGAATTGTTGGAGCTTGAGTAGTGCGCTTGTTAATATTCTACTTATTTCTGTCCGTATTTCCCATAAAAAAGTTTCTTTCTTGTTTGAATCGTTTGTTTTTTGGTGTGCAAAAGTCTGATAGTTTTGAGTTTTTACTGAAAACAGACGGTTTATTCATTAGATGTTTAACGCACTTTTTCATAGTTTATTGAGCTGAATTTCTTCAAGTCAGGTTTCTTGTCTGATTGACATTGACCTGATCTTTATTGAGTTATTTCAAGTTCAGGTTTCTTGTCTGATTGACTGTGACATGATCTTTATTGAGTTCAAGTTGTCAGTTATGATTATCAGAACTTGGGAAGTATTTATATGTTGCATTTGTGTCTTACCTTGATCATTTCCTTACAAATTTTGCAAGATGACTCAACAAATATATTATTTCGTTTTAGCATGCGAAAACATATATTTTGCAATAAACTTAAATTCGGTTTCTATTTCTAGAGTGAAATAGACTTCAGGAATGCAAATATCATTTTTTTTTCTCCCCTGTCAATGATTGGTAATTAATTTTCCTACGAATGGTAACTGATTTTGTGTTGGCGAGTTCATCTTCTAAAAGCTTTTTTTCATGAGAAAAAAAGTATTAATACCATTATTTGGAGCTTCGCATTTGCTTGGTTTGACATTGACACTGCATCTTCATTTCCCAGAAAGCCAGAGTCTCCAAAAGCTAAACCAAGAGCAAGTTCTGAACCAAAAGATGGTACTCCAAAGAGGCAAAAACAATGTAACTGCAAGCATTCCCGGTGCTTGAAGCTGTAAGTATATGTTGAAAACGATAAATATAAAAAGTTATTTCTCTATAATTGCAAATTCAGTTGTTATTATGCTCTCTTGGTGAAAGTGTTTTAAACAGCTCTTGCAACTGCTCTGTTGTGGAAATTTGCTACTGCTGTTCTGTTATGAACGTTTAATGATGGGGCTGTCTGCTGTTGGTTGTTAGTTCACCTGGTATTCTTTATCATAGATTTCCACAATTACGAATTCAGTTGTTACTATGCTTTCTTGGTGAAAGTGTTTTAAATAGCTCTTGGAACTGCTTTGTTGTGGAAATTTGCTGCTGCTTGTTCTGTTGTGAACATTTAATGACGGGGCTCTTGGTTGTTAGTTCACCTGGTATTATTTATCATACATTTGAAAGACTCTTTTGCTGTTCTCATGTGAACTAGTTTTAGATATATGTGGCTTGATTTTTGGCTCTATTCTTCATGGTCACTATTATTTTTTCTAATTTTCTTTGTATAATTCTATGTCCATTTCTTTCTGTTGATAAGAGTGTTATCCAATCGGTCTCTAGATATTGTGAATGTTTTGCATCTGGAACATATTGTGATGGGTGCAACTGCGTAAATTGTTATAACAACATTGAGAATGAAGCGGCTAGAAGAGAAGCTGTTGAAGCTACTTTAGAGAGAAATCCTACTGCATTCAGACCCAAAATTGCTAACAGCCCACATGGAACACGAGATGATCGGGTATATGCTTTTCAAAAGTACTTTTTCTGCACATTATTTTACATTAATGCTTTACATACAAATGCAGTCTCATGGTTTAATTCACTGCATCCAACTATATATTGATTTTTTGTAGTGAAATATTTTCTATTATACTTTTATATGGATATAGGTTTTGAAGCCTCATCTATAAAAACAATATTTTTAAGTTTGTCATAAGTTTCTTTCTTATGAGAGTCAATGATTAGCTACATTTATCCTCTTAGTCTCTGACATGGAGTCTTTGAGGTAAAATGAGAATCCAGAGCAACCAATACCATTTTAGAGAACTTCTAACATGCATACTTTGCTTTGATTACTTTTCTTTTGTTTGTTTTGGTCTATGATACACTCATTAGTAAGGTCTATTAGATTAGAAATCATAATATATTTAGACTTGTTAGTAAGGTTAGAACTTGTTAAAATCTATTAACTATGAATTTATACCAAGGGCTTGATTAGAAAGAGATCATGTTGCTTTTGCTTGAATTGATCTGAGTTACGTAGCTTTTCTAAAGCATTCAATGAATTTTTCGTGCAATTTTCACTTCATAGTTTTGACAAAATGTCTGAACTGGTTAGAAACAAATACAGGAAGAGAATGGAGAAGGGATGGTGTTGGCAAAGCACAACAAAGGATGTCACTGCAAGAAATCGGGGTGTCTTAAGAAGTATTGCGAATGTTTCCAAGCAAACATTCTTTGCTCAGAAAATTGCAAATGCATGGATTGCAAGAATTTCGAAGGAAGTGAAGAGAGGCAGGCCCTCTTTCATGGAGACCATGCAAATAACATGGCATACATTCAACAGGCTGCAAATGCTGCAATAACTGGTGCTATTGGATCTTCAGGCTATGCATCACCTCCAGTATCCAAGAAGAGAAAAGGTCAGGAACTTTTATTTGGACCAACTATAAAGGATTCATCTTTTCACAGGCTTGGACACTTTCCCCAGGTAAATAAATCCTTTTTACAACATGTATCCCTTTTCTTTCTATAGCTGCTTGCACAATGTTTAAATTTTAGGCTTAATGCATCTGCAGGTACCAAAATACCTACTACCCCCATGAACTTTCAAAGTGACACCGTAGCTCCCTCAACTTCAAAAAGTTCACCACTTTGCCCCTTGAACGCCACATTTCAGCCTTTGGTTGGTTTGATTTTCAAAGATGTCATTTTTCTGATTTTTTTTCTCCAATTAGAATCTAACACGTGGCGTTCAGTGATCAAAGTGGTGCACTTTTTGAAAGTTGAGGAAGCTACAAGGTTACTTTGAAAGTTCAGGTGGCAGTAGGTTTTTCGGGTACCGACTGGTGCATTAGGCCTTTTTATATATATGGTAATGGTTGTTTATCATCTCATATTCATCAGGCAGTACTTATGAGGCCTTCTGCCCCATCTTCATCCTTGTCCTCTAATCCCGCTGCTCGTCCTGGTAATTCAGCAGCATTGGGCCCTTCAAAACTTACATACAGGTGGAATGATTTTATGAATATATTAATCGATATGTCTCTTTAGATAACTAACTTTGTTGTTTTCATTGAAGGTCCCTTCTAGCAGACATTATTCAACCACAGGATTTAAAAGAACTTTGCTCAGTTTTGGTGGTTGTTTCAGAAGAAGCTGCTAAGACACTTGCAGGTATGATATTTGATTTGCAAGTGCAAAATTTTTCGAGCTACTGCTCAAGACAATTGTGTATCGTCAATGTTTTTGTTTGTGTTTTTGAGCCTCTGCCAGTGATCATAAATTGATATTTATGCTTTGATTAGTATTTCCATGTTAGTTGGCTCTTATTTAGGATTTGCTTTTCCAGTTATGGTAAGATTCTATTTTAATCCTAAAGAGTCTGCTAGTTTTTTAAAGTTTACTTCCATTCAATCAAAATCATGTAACCGAAAATCCTAACCGCATGTTCATAACAGAATAACTCGTTATCTTACTGTTCATATATCTCGCTATTAGTTTTTCTCTATCAAATTAATGATTTCATTGAGCAAGCAACTGGTGTAATAGTGTATCAAATTTTTCTTAAAAAAATTTACCATTTAGAGGAAGTTAGCCTGCAATTAATACACTATTTGTGATTAATTACAGTGTACAAATAGATTGGTTGGTTTTTTTTTCTACTGTCGGTACAATCTTAAAGTACAATCACTCTATACTAAAAGTAAAATGATGTGTTTGTTTTCAAGGTCTGCAGTGGTTGCGAAGCCATTCTCGAAAATCGAACTTTTAATGCACTACAGAACAATACAGAGTGATGTTTTTCGTTCGTTGACAGTCTATAAAACTTTGAATTGATGTATATTGAATCAATCAGCAAGATAGCCTTTTAGGATACAAAAAGCGCTATTCTGCTTAGTTAGGTAGGTATAATAAAAGTAAGCTTCGAAATCCCAAACTTATACAAGAACTCATATACTTTTGGTTTGGAGATGCTGTGCCTGTTGCAGTTTCAACATGTTCTGTTCACAATTTACTAAGAGAAATTTATACATCCAGATCAAAGAAGTAGAGCAGAGAAGCACGGGGATAATACAGAAACTTGGCTTGGCTCCTCAAGTCAGGAAAGATTCCAGAGCCAAAATGAAGCTGATAATGTTCCTGCTAATGATAGTTCAAGTGGTAACCCAGCAGATAAAGCGAGCCCCGAGGATGCATCAAAAGAAAGGCCAATGTCTCCCGGAACTTTGGCGCTGATGTGTGATGAAAAAGATACTATCTTTATGGCATCTGCTTCCCCTAGCGGGTTAATGGGGAATGGGGGCGGCGCTTCTTCACTGTTACCTTCTCGACAAGGCATGACTGAGGTTTATGCAGAGCAGGAAAGAATTGTTTTAACCAAATTCCGGGATTGTTTGAATCGGCTCATCACCTTTGGGGAAATAAAAGGTAAGCCTTTATCTATCTGGATTCTGCGGCTTGTTCACGGGCTGAGCTTGAAAACTTGTTTCTTTTACAAAGCGTCGCATGAGCCCGAAGTTTCATAACCGAGCTTGGCTTTCTTATATAAATACCTGGGCCCGGCCCGACGAAAAATAATTTTTTTATTATATATATTAATAATTAATTTGAATATTAAGTTTTTTCCTATTAAATTTTTATACTTGACTACGATAAACCTTACTAGAGACATATTTTTTGTTCTTTTATTTAGTCTAATAAAAAGTTTTCAAAAAATTCATGGGTTGGGCTTGGGAATGACTTAAACCCAGCATGAGCCCGAAGTTCTGAAGTATGGGCTTGGGTTTATGTTGTTAGTAAAAAGCCCGGCGAAGCCTGGCCTAGCCTGCTTGACAATGTTTTTGCTAAACGAATGAACACAGATGAAAGATGAACTTAGCTGAGGCTTATAGATTATGCTGTTTATTTATCATTTGTAAGGTTATAGTAGTTTGTCCATTGACTGATGAATGTAAGTCCAACAGAAACGAAGTGTTCGTCCTTCGGAAGAAGTGAATCGGGGAATCAGAAAGATCCTCTCAGGAATGGCACCTTACAAGGCCCACATAGTAACGGGGTGGCAGAAAATCATGTAATGCCATCTACTTCTATAACACCTCCACTTATTACTTCCACAGTTGCCCCGGACAACAAACAACCAACTTGAAGTGTCCATACATTTCTCACGTTCTTTAACATATTTAACATCAGTCTCAATGATTCAGCCCCAATTCAAGGCCGAATGGCTTCAATTTTCGGAGCCCCTACAAATTGCACAGGTGATTAAATTATAATGTCGTGATGACCAACGTAGATTGTAGGATTTTTTTTCCTATTTACAGTAGAGTTTGTATTTTATCCGATAAGATACCAAGAGTTTGAACCTGAGCGATCAGTGTATAAATTTCGGTCAATAGTGACAGAAAATGCATCGGTGATGTGATTTCGTCCTAAATTAGCACCTGATTTTTCTCTCTTTTTAAATGTATATTGTTCTTGAAGAGAAATATTAATGCTCCTATTTGGAGAACATTTTAATATTGTCATTATGTTCACGTTTATGCTCATATCTTCAAATATATTGCTTATTTGAATTTGCTTTTTCATGTGATATGTAAGACTCTGAAGTTGCATAATTCGATTGCCTAAAATAATATGCGAATTGCACAATGAAAATGTTGCCGTAGATGGACTTCAAGTGTGTTTCCGATGACAGTGATAAAAGCAGGTTGACTCGAATTGCCTTGAAAATAGGCCAAATCGTTATTTCTTCCTAGATGCTTCGTCAGAAAGCATTTGCAGAAAGTGATATAACTTCAGTTGAGCTTGTACAATTATAGAGGAATGAATTATGCGAACCGCAAAACTGCAGTGGCACACGAAGAATCTCGACAGACATGGATTTTAAGTAACCACGTGAAGCTTAACTCTTCCTGAATCTACGATATCACCAATGGATGGTAATCCGTAATCCCAACAATACGAAAATGTGAGCTCAGACTACTTTACTTTGGAGTTCCTAATCAAAATTTATTGATTTTTTTAGTTTTCTACCGAACAAGGGAGTAATACAAGAAACTTTTATCATACTGAATCAAATATAAATGCTTGAGCTCGGAAACAAGTGTCAAATTGAATTCTACATGCGTGATCTTGTTGCCGAGGATGAGATAGGGGTGCTCTGCAATAAGAAAGAATGTGAATTAACTTTGTAAATACTCGCAAGTTCTTACCAAATAAAGAGATTTCGTCACGATTTGCAAATAGGCTCTTACCAATGAGATGCCATTCAATGCCCTTTCTTCCAAAAAACCTGATGGTTTATAGAAATTACCATATAACTGACACCATTTCTTCAGACTTGTATATACGTGTTTCGGTCCAACTAAATCCGCCCAGAAAACAATGCCGCCACTGCCACCACAAACAAGGGTAAACTCATTATTTTCCGTGACCCAAGCGTTTATATATGTGCTAAAATTTTAAAAGCAGAGGAAATATTATTCTACCAGGTAATATACTTGTGACAAAAAAAAAAAAAGTAATTACCGGTAAGATGGAAAACTCATCCCGAGAACAGATGCAATGTCAAGATCTGAAGCTCTAACCACCACTCCCTCTTCCAAGACACGACATGCTTCATTCACTACCGGGAAAAGGATCATCTCTACTATCTCTTGGTCAGTAATATTTATAGGCTGCCAGATATATAGACCATGCAACAAAAATTATGGGAAATTCCAACGAGGCTCTATATTTATATCGTCTTCAGAATATACTTTCTGCAGTGCACTTGATTTCAATTTTATTGAGTAATATGTCGCAAAGGTGTTTATAATTTCATAGAGAGGTACCTTTCCACCGGGCATCATATTGGTCATCCGCCTAGACTCCTCGATGATCGACATTATTGAAGGATCAGGTTTTGGCTTACTACCCTTCTCATAAATGTAGTATCCTTTCCCGTTGTTTTTGCCTGAAAAGAACAGAAGACGGAGTTATGTTCATAAGTGAAATTTGAATGAACGAAACTTGGAACAAAGCAATTTTCATTAAATGTAATATCAGGGCTATACCATTTCGTCCACTTTTAACTAAGAGGTCTACCAATGGAGACTTGAATGTGCGTTCAGGGAATGCATTAGCAAATTCTTCTCCCACTGCTAAAGCAACTCCATATCCAGCCAAATCCTGTAACCTGCAAGTAAACATAGAGAATTTTTATTTTGTTACACAATATGACTTGTTCTTTGTAGCTCAATGTACTAGCACCTTCCCCATACCAATAGCAGACCGCATTTTGTTTTAAGAAGAAAAAACATGCTATATTTACATTTATGCAAAGCAAAATTAACTTACACCACTTTTTTTCCAACTTTTTTTTTTTGACGGATCATTTAATCCAATTTAATGTAAGACTGACACAAGTAAACATCTTATTTGTGGTTAATCACACACGAATCAATTTCCCATGCAAATTTTGACAAAAGTCGCCAGCTTGAAGGACCGTATTGATACTTAAAGAACCTTGGGACCCCTCAAAACAAGTTAAAGGGACAACTTGACCGTTATCCCATACACGCACACCAAAGAACATGAACAAAAAGGTGAGATATAACCAAAAGAGCATTACTGGAAAGGACCCATAGGGAGTCCAAAATTGTAGATCGCTCTGTCGATCCTGAACAAGTCCACGCCCATATTGACCAGAATATGTGCACCTTGGTTGTATGGGAAAAATGTGCGGTTTACTGCAAAACCGGTGCAGTTACCCACCACAACAGGGACTTTCTTTATAGATTTTCCAACAGCAATGAGATCGAGAATTGCTTGTGGTGAGGTACTTTCTGTACGTACAATCTCCAGTAGAGGCATTATATGAGCAGGACTGTACATAAATGAACCATATTAGAAAAATGAGGGGAAAAACATGAACATATGAACATAATGCTTTATGATCGATCATTGAACAAAGCTATAAAAGAATACAGCATGGATAATTTACTAGTCTTAGTTTCTATTTCTAGAACTTCAAAGTATACCTGCATCTTGTTCAAATTTAACAAGAGCTGAGGTGACAATTGCACCTAGCAAGAACAAAGTCCATGGTAGTGTGAACTTAAACATTAAGTGAAGAACAATCATATTGTAGAACAGCCACATAGGGCAAACATAACATAATTTCAATCATCAAGTGAAGCCCATGACGAGAACTGATAAGTGTAGAAATCATGCATATAAATGCTGTGATTTCTCGCACTGAAGAAGGGTTTCATATTGCCACAAATGCCAGTCCAAAAAAGAATCAAACTTAACATTTCCGGTCTTAGCAACTATGGAACAATAAACACAAAAATATCAATGATAAAAGGACTTACCAAGGAAAGATAACAATCTAGATAGACAGATCTTTTGTGTGAAAACAAATAGTTGGAAATTCAAAAGAAACAAAAGCTATTTGAATGAGGTACAATTTCAGTATTGAGAATATTATTTTAAACATCATGAGGAGAAACTTGAAATAGCTTCATCAAATTTAGCATTACAACCTGAAAAAGTGTGCTCCTATGATGCGATCTTTTGCATTCGTCTTTTGACCAACTAGATTGAGGTCAATGGTGGACGTATTTGTTGCCAAGATGAAATGTGGAGAGCATGCCTTTTCAATTTCACTAAATATTTTTTGTTTTAGAGGAACGCTTTCAATAACTGCCTGTTAATTTAGTAAAAGCCAAGTTTTAGGGTCAATCACCGTCAAGAAATATACTGAGGAAAGTAAACAAGAATTAAGCTGACTAAACAAAAAATTGACATCGCTGCACACCTCAATGACCATGTCCACATTTTTGAATTCCGCATAGTCCAAATGTCCAATGCTCCTTTGAGCATTGAAAGGGCTTTTTCAGCTTTGTCACCAGCCAACTTTCCTCTTTTTACCAAGCCTTGAACATTAGCTGTCAGAGTGGAGCATTTATTACCAGCAAGATCAATATGGAAAGAAATGCAATACTTAAGTTCAATGAGCTATAAGTTAATTTTCAATATCATGACAATAAAGCTGAATGCACTCTGAAAATGTTATATTATAAACCTTCTATCGCCTTTATTCCTTTCGCAAGATATTCAGAGTTTATTTCTTTCAGAATGACATGAATGTTGCTCAAAAGAAGAGCTGTAGCTATGCCAGAACCCATTAGACCTCCACCAATAACAGCAACCTTTTTCATTTGCTTAGGTTTCAATCCAAGATCAGTGACATTAGGCACCTGCATAGTTCAAGAAAAAATTGAGAACAAAGAAGGAAATTAATAAATATTAGCTAATTACGCTGTGCAAGTAACAAACATGTTTTGAAAAATATTTACCAAAAAGAAAACTACCATATTAACATTTTGCGGGACTGAGACCGATGATAACTTTTATAATAAATCATTAAAACCTCGTTCATGAATGCAGTGAATGTGTTCATGGGGTATTCATTCTCAAAACGCCTACAAAGATAAGAAAATTCTTGGGAGAAACAATGATGGACCAAAGATTCAGAGACAGGAAAAGGCTTCATAACTTATATATCAAATAAATACACCCATCAAACAGGAAAAAATGAGAAAGCAAATCAAAAGCCTTCTAGAACGTCCAAAACAAATTAGCATGTTATCCACTTCTAAGTATTGGATGTTGAATTATTCCTCATATCCTGCTGATTTACTTTTCTGTTTTAGTTTATTTGAATAATGTCATCTTTTATTTAGTTTTAGTCATATATCTTTTCCTTAGAATTAGGTGATTAGTTTAGGTTTGAATTACTATAAATGTAGTCATCTGGTGTCAATTAAAAAACAACCAGAGTTAATAAAATATCAGATTTTGTTGAATTCTCTTCTTCACTATGCTTCTTTACTTTTGTTTTGCTTTTTTGTTTTTCTTTTCCTAATTAAAACCAACATTGGAAAACAAGAAATTTCATGACTTCTAGATAACAAACAACAGTCCGCACATAGATCCGCCCAAACAAGATAAAAGACCATGATAAATATGTTGTACCTTTGATGTTATACGTTGGGCAAAAAAGACATGAATAAGACCTTTACATGTGTCTGATACTACTAACTCCTTGAACACTTTTGCTTCCTGCAAGAACAGTACACCAATCAGCAAGTATAAGAAGAGAAATAGAATGGTACAGAAATGTTCCACAACCATATATCCATGCCAACATAGACTTTAAGATTACATTTCCCAAACATAATGCAAAAGCACATATTAACACCTCCAACAAAACTCTAGCATCTGTTCTTAAGAGGAAAAATTGATCAATGCTGGAAAACTGCATGTACATTTTAACTTGGAAGAGCATCACACATTTACTAAAAGGATTGTTTAGCATGAAATACCTTTATAACTCCATTATACCCTCCATGAACAATCCCTTCTTCTATCACATCAAGGCAAGCCAGGTGCTGAGGCATATTTGGAGAAGTCTTCTCGGCATGTTGTCTAGCAGATTTCAATAGTTCACGTGATTCAGAAAGTGAACTGAGCTTGTCTGTCCTGTGAAGAGAGCGCATCCATGGTTTGCGTCTCTCTTTGATTTCTAGAGCCCATTGTCGAGATACTTTCAGCAGTTCTACAGAAGGAACTATAATATCGACAAGTCCTAGCTTCTTGCCTTCTTCTGACATGACTGGTTTGGAAGACTGTAAAACATGAAATACTTGTAATACTAATAGTTTTAAAACATTGTTTCTGCTATATATCAATCTGTTATCATGTAAGCTTAACACGGAAGCATAGGCTAGGCGCACAAGAAATAGTCAAAAAGCATAGGCTATTTTCGCAACATCTTTAAGTTTAGCAAACAGGGCTTACCAGCATCATTTCAATGGCCTTTGGCAGTCCTACAAGTCTCGGAAGGCGTTGTGTTCCTTAAAAGAACAACTTAAAATTTAGTCCACAAATCAAGCTCAAACAAAAAATATCAACATAATACATGGGTTTGTGCCTTTGTGCTTGGAATCCTACAGTAAGATGGAAAACATCCATACCTCCGAATCCAGGGATTATGCCAAGTGTCAATTCCGGTAGCCCAAGTTGAGTTCTAGGTGCAACAACACGAGCATGGCATCCCTGTGACAAGGAAAATTGCAATCAGCAGCCATTCAACAAGACAATATTATAAAAATCAAAACGAAGCCACATGGACTCGCTGCTTAGTGGAGTTACCAACCATTGCCAGTTCTAAACCGCCTCCAAGAGCAAGACCTTCAATAGCAGCAACAACAGGCTTTTTGCAATCTGCATTTTATATAGCAGATTTGTCAATCGAAAAGCAAATCAGCTCATGATTCGCATAGTCACATAGAGAAATCAAAAGCTTCCTAAAAGAAGAAAAAAAATCTCCAAATCCATGTTAAAATAGATGATAACAGATAAGAGTAGGACAAACCTTCAATAGCATTGACCACAAGATCAACGGATACATCAGGGACAATTGACACATCCCCTACCAAACAAATCAAGGTCAGCAACTTCAAAAATCAAGTCCAAAATGAACGTCTAAACTACCAGAAAACAGACTACTGATCCCACAACGAATCAATCACTTCATACCAGTCCGGTGAACCTTCTGCATGACGCTGATATCAAATCCACCGGAAAATCTCCCATTATTGCCTGCATAAATAAACAAAAACGATTCAAACCACATCCGCATATCAAACAGGTAGCTAAAATATGATCCTCACCTGTTAAAACAATTGCCTGAACGTCATCTCGTCGAGTAGCCTCGAGGAACTTCTCCTTGAGACCTAAAATAACTGCGCCGCCAAACACGATAAAACGAATCAGACGAAAATGATACAAAACAGACTACAGCTGATTGAGCGATAAACTTAGATTCGTTCAAAGACATAATAATTTCAATCGGTGATTCACATAACTCATTTCCTTTCACTCAAAGTGATTAATTAAAAGAAAAAGCGAAGGAAAGAAGGAATAATCAGGCGTAATTTACTTGGAACAGCCAAGGCATTGACAGGTGGATTGGACATTGAAATGACAGCTACTCCGTCGTTTCCAACCTCCAAGGAGACAGTAGGCCTCGCCATGGGAGATAATTATGCCTTTCTCACAGCTAATCACTATAAAGCAGAAGAAGAAGAAGAAGAAGA
>CAOJBI010493649.1:0-14762 GCA_948277035.1 Euphorbia corollata
ATATATCAAAATTTACGTAATTTCTGAAATTTTTAATTTATTATGATTTTTATAAATTATCATCACACTTTGATTTTAAAAAAGTTTTACCCTTCAAAATTTCAAAATTTATTAAAGGTGTATTGTATTTTTATTAACTAACTTGTAGAATTTCAGATCGTAATAGACAAGATTCTTTTGTTTATGACATAATTTTAAATTAGGAATCATTTTCTCTTCTTTTCTTACTTTTAAATCAAAGCATCTTTTCAAAAAAAGAAAAATTTTACAAAAATCATTTTACTAAACAGTCGAATGGTATATACTCCCTCTGGTTTCTATACTTGTCATTTTAAAAGATTTCACACTTTTTAAGAAATAATTAATAGAGGGTAAAAATTACTCATGCACCATTAAATAATGAAATACATTGATTAATTGTTTACCATGAGAGAATGAGAGTGAACTGTCGTAAATAAATGAATAGTAAGAATAATGAGCGAAAATATATATGGAAAATATAAAATGGCAAGTATTAGAAATCAAAAATCATCTTTAAAACGACAAGTATTAAGAACGGGAGATAACAAGTATTAAGAACGGGAGACAGTATTTTAAATTTATCCCGAGAAGGGAGAACAGAAAAAAAAGCAAAGGGTGCAATAATAAGAAAAGGATTCGGTCGTAGGAGATTGAACCTCTCTCTTCAAACGAGTCCACTCCACGTGGTTCCGAAACATAATATTTCTCCCCCTCTCTCTAAAAAGAACGCTGTTTCTCTCACCAAAAAAAAGCTTTCACTTTCAGTGTTTGTCTCTCTCTGCCACCCATTACTCTATATATATAGACTCCATTCCCAGACCCCAGCTAATTATCAGTAGTTTGCCCTTTTGAAAGTCTCAAACTTTTGGTCGAGAGAAACTGAGAACTAGAGAGAGAAATTCAATTTTCTGCCTGTTGATTGAACCCAGGATTTCTTCCCCATTGTTATACACCTTTTCCCTTTTCTGGGTGGGTCTGAAAATCCTTAGTTACAGGTTTCTTCTTGTTAATTTGAATGTTTGATTAGATTTAGGTACATTTTGAAGATCCTATGCCCTTTTGTCTTATGTTTGTTATATTGATATGAACATTGTTGTATGGAACTGTTTCTGTTGTGGAATTTGTGCTATTGTTTAACTGTATATTCTTGGGAATTAAGACATCAATCAAATGAACATGACAATAACTGGTGTTCTTGTTTTGTGTTGCTCTTCTTACAGGTTGGTATAAGTTACTGTAAATCTGGAATGGGAATACATTGCTCATGTCCTTTAGCTGATTACATTGATTTGGAGAATGCATTAGAATCTGTTACTGTGAAATCTATTAACTTTGGCGACGATGAAGTGAAGACCCCTGTTCGATCCATCAATTTCAGTAGCCAAGATATCGAGCCTATGATATTCAAATCGATAGGTTCGAAAAGGATGGTACTCAAAAGATCTGTTAGTTTTAAGGGGGGAGAATTGGAAAGAAGGATTTCAGCTAAAGATCCCTCATCAAATGATGTTCTTGCCATCAAAAGATCCCAAATTTTTGATCCTTCTAACCCAAAACATGAGGCTGCTATAAGACTACAGAAAGTATATAAGAGTTTCAGAACAAGGAGAAAGCTTGCAGATTGTGCTGTTCTTGTAGAGCAGAGCTGGTATGTTTTTATGTATATTTGAATCCAATCCATTTATCGAATTCTTATAGCGTTCTAACTCGTTTATATGTTTTGTTGTAAAGGTGGAAGCTTTTGGATTTTGCAAAACTGAAACACAGTTCTATTTCATACTTTGACATTCAGAAACACGAAACTGCCATCTCGCGTTGGTCAAGAGCGAGAACCAGAGCTGCCAAGGTTGGGAAAGGTTTATCGAAGAACGATAAAGCTCAAAAACTTGCTTTGCAACACTGGCTCGAAGCTGTAAGTCGTTTTTCAAATTGCAAATGAATTTCGTAGTTTTTCATCGGGTTCTCGGCTCTTGCTAACTTGAGTTTTTACCGTCTGAAAAAACCAGATTGATCCAAGGCACCGGTATGGACACAATTTACACTTCTATTACGTAAAATGGCTTCAATCCAAGAGCAGAGAACCATTCTTTTACTGGTAAATATCTTTTAATCCACTGCCTTTTGCGCTTTATTTTGAATTTTTGTTAGAGATTTGAAGTTGGACTTACTCTATCTCTGGATCTACAGGTTAGATATAGGAGACGGCAAGGAAGTAAATATTATCGAAAAATGTCCTAGGATAAAACTTCAACAACAGTGCATCAAGTATCTTGGTCCAGTAAGTTAGCTTTTTCATACGCTTAAAATTTCAACCCTTGGTTCGGTTTTAAACAAATGTTTAGCTAAAGGAATAAACTTTACTATTGCAGATGGAAAGAAAGGCCTACGAAGTAGTAGTGGAGGACGGGAAGTTGATCTATAAACAGACAGGGGAGTTCCTTAGCACAAGCGAAGATGCCAAATGGATATTCGTTCTTAGCACGTCAAAGAACTTGTATGTTGGCAAGAAAAAGAAAGGCACTTTCCAGCATTCCAGCTTCCTAGCTGGAGGGGTCACAATTGCTGCTGGTCGATTAGTTGTGGAATGCGGAATTCTCAAGGTAATCGCGAAAACACAAAATTTCACGCTGTGTAATAGTTCTGGGATGGTTGATTTGATTGGTAACGATGATTCTTTGTACATTTGAATAGGCTGTTTGGGCTCACAGTGGACATTATCGGCCTACCGAACAAAATTTCAAGGATTTTCTTTCGTTCTTACGGGAAAACAATGTCGATCTCAATGATGTAAAGGTAAGTAAAAAAAAAAAAAATTGTTTTCATTCTATTGAAGACTCTAATATGGGGTCAAAACTGGATCTTACACTGACAGTATTGTACTTTTTGTTAATTCAGACAACTCCAGTCGACGAGGAAGACAGATCATCTGATAAGCTAAGAAGCAGCAGACATTACAGAAGCCACTCGTCCGAAGAGGAGTTCATTCCATCTATAAACGACTTGGAGGTCGACGAAATCAATGATGAAAAGTTGACTTTAGACAGCATTGACTTTAAGCAGAAGGCAGGACTGCTTCACAACTTGAGCATTAAACCAGCCAACGTAGAAGTTCCAAGGAGAATTGCAGAGACTGAAAATCCCATTTCAGAGCCAGTGACAAAAGATCGAGATGAAAAACAAGACGATGAAGGTTCGAATAAGCAATTATCCGATTTTGAAGAAGAAGACACTGAAGTTGAAAACGTTCCAGCAGAGGCGATTCTGGAAAGGATAAACTCGAAGAAGGAGATGAAGTCATATCAATTGGGTAGGCAGTTGTCTTGCAAATGGACGACAGGAGCCGGGCCGAGGATCGGCTGTGTTAGAGACTACCCTTCAGAGCTCCAATTTCGAGCATTGGAGCAAGTGAACTTGTCTCCAAGGAGGATGATTCATTCTAGAAGCACTGTTGCATTCAATCAGAAGGAAATAGGTTCTAACTAATTGATTCTTTCTTGTGAATAGAATAGTTTTTTTTTTTTTGAATGTGAATACTATAGTTGGTATACATATTTTTAGTTATTCCTTTTTGCTTTCAACATTGTTAAAAATATCAACTAGAAATTTTGATTCTTTCTTTATTGTTTTTTTTATTGTTCATTCATCTTGTACTATATGAGATGGAAATTGTAAAATCTCTTTGGGTTTTGAGACCCTTTTATACATAAGAAGATATTCTTTTTATTATTTATCAGACATTGCTGCAAAATGTAATCTTTCATAAATCCAGTGAGTCCTTGGTTTTCTTATTAGAGAAATTAAAAATTGAACTAAACTGATAATAATTTTTAAGCAAGCAATGAAAGGGCTCCCAGAAATGTTTTCAGCCTAATTCACGTTCTCACGTGCTTCTGAGGAAATAGACGAAAGCAGGGAAAACAACCCCAAAGAGACTAACAAATCTGTTGAGTTCTGACGTTATGTATTCAATAAACGCAGCAAAGAAAACTAATTTTGTCAAGTAGTCAACACTAAGAATATCATTCCAAATTCAGTAAAAATAATAAAAGAAAAGCCAAGGCAACACGAGTGATTCAATTAAAGTCTCAAACACCAAAAATAAAAACGGCTAAAAATCGTATAAATATGACCTCATCATTATTGAGCATCTCTTCAATTATTGAAAGTACATAAATTAACCCTTAAACTTCTGCTTGAATACAGTTGTTGAGTCTTAAAAAACTAACTTCAATCTGTATACATTTAAGAATGAGATGCATATATATCTCAGCTTTACTTGCGTACAAGTTACAGTAACATATATACAATCCCCAAAGTCAACAGCTTCAGCTAATGTAAATATCTTTCTCAGCGAAAGGCATGATTGTAATCATGGTAATAGAAGTTTTTGTAAATGAAGTGAGCTAACCATTTCGAAGCTGCAAAGCATGCAACCGAAACAGCAACCAGTGTATTTCTTGCAAATACCGACATGACATTTTGGCGAGCAGCAGCAACAATGCCAATCGAAACCAGTGAAACGATTTGCAGAACTATCTCAAGAGCACTTAGGCCTTTATGTGCAGCATTACAACTTGGACAATTCACAACATGGGACCAATACCTGAAAGACAGATGTCAAAACGACAAATTGTAAGAATTACAGGGTCTGAATTGCAAGTCCTGACCTGTCCATCAGTTGTTCTCTTGGAGGAGTTGGGGGAAGAGCCCCGCTATACTTTCCTCGCCAGTCAACTTGACCACCACCATATTTGTTTAACCACCTTCTAAAACCAACTACAAGTGCATCGGACTTTGTTGGCACAAAACAAGCCTTTTGCCAGTTGGCAAGCCCGACTTCCATGATTTTCCGCTCCTTTAAACAATCAAAGACTCATTATGTCAAGTATTATTCAATGAATCTGAATGGTTAGATGTAATTACCTCAACGTGAAGAAGGTATAGATCCGAATCGAGAATCAGGTTTTGTCCCACATGAAAGATCCATCGGGGGACTACTTTGTCGATCCATAGTCCGAAGTTTCTTGGGAAGACCCATATCAACCTACTATTGCCAGGACTAACTGGGATACACATAAAGATCAAAGCCATTCTCCTTTGTACTGATGGTTTCTGTACATTGAAAGACTTCATTGGTAAAAACCAGAACTAGAAGATGAACGTGAAAAAGCCTAGTCTAACAACTTAAACAAAGATTATATCATAAAAAACACATTATCTATAATGTTAATGCACCACAGTTTAATCACACTCAAAATCTTGGCAAGGAAAGACATAATTATATACATCAATATAATGCTAACCTTTTTGGTTTCGGGAGACGAGACAGCTCCATTACCTTGATCCACCACTGGATCGGTATAAGCATAAAATATACATGGTGCTATGAATTTACTGGTACCCAACTCCTGGCGTGCAATATAGCCGTTTAAGTCTATTTTCTTGACACTCATTTCCATTGGTCTGCCTCCTTCTCTATCAGCTTGAACTGCAAAGGCATTATAGTTAAGAATCATATGAACTCGAAAGTCAAAACTAAAATTTTTTAAAGTAAAGTTTGTCAACAAGTCAGTCTCAATCTACCTTTGGGTTTCCGGGTTTGCATTAAGCCATAATGTGCATAAGGGACATGAGCAGGATCCATAAGGTTTTCAACCAACACATCATACCTGAAAAGTTAAATATAGTTCAAAGAACCTCATAGAAAAAAGCATTTATAGATTACTTCAATGCATTCATTTACCCATAAGGGATATCTCGGTTTCCCATTAACTTGGTAAATGATGGATCATCCAATTCAGGGAGGTAAGGGGGCTTTTTCCTTGTAATAATATCTTTGTATTGAGGGTCAGTATTAGGCCAAAACCAGACTATATCATGATGAACTGTACTTGGATAAGCTGCTACACACGCTTTCATAGATGTGTGAACCTGCATTATTTGAGAGGCGGTATTCCAATTAACGCAACACTTGTCAAGCTAACAAGAATTGTCACAATTATAAAGCATAGAAAGCTATGAAATTGAAGAGAAAGATTTGGTTAAGGAGTAAATACAGGAGGGCCATCAGGGGGTGCTTGAGGGATGAATTTGCAGTCACCAGAGCCGTTAAAACACCAACCATGATAAACACATTGTAATCTTCCCAATTGATCGATTCTTCCTTCAGATAGTGGAGCTAATCTATGAGGACAACTATCATCAAACACCTTCCAGGCATTCTCATTTCTGTCCCACCAAACAACCACATCAATCCCTAATACCTTCTTCGCATGTGGCTTTCTTTTGTCCAAATCACATACCGGCATTAATGGATACCATTCTGCATACCAGTCGAATTTTTCTACTTGGGTCTCGTTCTCTCTCGACAATGAGGTTGGTGATGATAACGCAGTGAAAAGTTTGGATTTTGATGCAGGTTTTTTGGCTATTGAGAAAGGTGAAGCTGATGATTCTTTGAATTGGAAGCTGAGGAAATTGATTTTGGTGAATTGGAACCTTTGGTGTGAAGTTGGATTGGGAAGTGAGGGAGCAGGAGAAGTTGTAAGAGTTTCCATGGCTACTTGTTTTTTGAGTTGATGAAGAAGATTTGAGGTTGAGAATATACAAGTAGAGGAAGAATGTGAAAATGTGTAACTGGAAATTTGAGGCTATAAACTGCTCAGTTGTTGGAGGATGGATAATCACATAATAATAATAATAATAATAATAATAATAATAATAATAATAATATAAATATTTATTGTTTGTTTTTTTGCTAAATAATTGCCTATAATCACTTGTTATTTGTTAAATTAAAATTCATTTTCCCTTGTCCAGTAGTAACAATGCCCAGGGTAATGTTAATTCATAATAAACTATTATTAACGATGATGACGGTGATGATAATTATAATAACGTAATGATAAAAGTTAAATTTTACCGAAACGGAAAATCAAATCGAAAATCTAAAATATAAAATTCAAAATTGATCAAGAAATACGTGGTTTGCCTGGATTTATAATATACATTAACTAATCTTTTTCTCGAACATACTCATCACCTTTTTTTTTTTTGGATGTGTTGATTATTTGCCTACCTATTGTTTTATTATGATTTTCTTTTCTCCTAGTTATTAATACATTTTTCTCAATAAATGCAAAATAAAGCAAGAGAGAGAGAGTATGATACATTTAAAATGATTTTTTCAGATGAAATGTTAGCTAAATTTTAATCATTCATAAAAATGAAGAATTCGATAACTAGTTGTTGATTGTTAAATACCTAATCCATAAAAAAAAGCCTTCGATTGATATGATATATATGTTAACAAGAAGTGTAGAGAAGAATGCGAGTCTTGTTAGCCATTCTACCATTATATAATGTGTTATCATCTTTCATATATGCCATCGTTGGATGCCATGATGTGACACTGTTGAAATGGTTGCACTTGCACAAGCCTTTTTTAAGCATGTAACCAATAATTATTGGGGGCATTCCTAAAAATATAATCAATGACATAGATTGCAGGTTTTTCATCCATGGTGGTGGTTATTTTTTGACAACTCAAGTGTAGTGTTGATATGCCCACGAGCTATTATCCCTCAAAATCACTTTAGTAAAGAATTGTTCAAAAAAAAAAATTTAGTAAAGAATACTCAAAACATTTTAATATTTTATTAATGCAATTAGCCAAATTTTTCATCCCATTTGGATGCGATCCTAATTAGTATTAGTAGTAGAGAATTTTTCACAAAATATCTTTTCAAATTGAAATAATTTAATTTTTCCAACATCCTTCTACATACTCCAAACCATTTTTAATATGTGACGTATTTACATAAAATAAAAAATAAAAAGAAAAAAACAGATTGAAAAATGGAGTAAGACACATTCTATTCGAAAAATATATTCTGTAATTTAATATTAATTCGAATATACTTAATTCAAGTATATTTTAATCCATTGATGACTAATTAATATTGGTTGGGTAAATCCTGACATCTACAATGGATCCTAAAAATATATCGGTTGCCATTAATTTTGAAATCAAAGTTGTACGGCTATCTTTTATTTTAAGTATCATTTATTCTCCTTAAACATCATATATTTAATAATCTTTTTCTTAAAATAAATGACTTCTGGATTTTGATTTAGCTTTTTAATATTTGAATTTTTACGTTTCTTATTGTTTTTCTCGATGTTAAAGTTTAAAATACTTAAAGGTTTTTAAAATATCATTTTTATACAATAAACAAAAATATTAAATTTCAGCTAATCCGAATTATTAAGATCAAAATATAATTATTTATATATGCACTAACCATACTGTTGGTCAAATAAGACTATTAAGTTTTAACATAAATCAAACTGAAATTATAAGTTTTAAGATAAATGTTTGTGGAACAAAATACGCCGTAAATTATTAAAAAGAATGAATGGTTTAGCATCATAATCAGAATCGTAAAGAGTCATAATACGTCATAAATCCGTGATTAGGATGGGTAATCTACTCACTAAATAAATACAGAAAACAATTGCCTACTCTCATTCACTTGTTACCGTTTGTTTCCCTTCCCTTCCACCCAAAGCAATCTCTACTCTCCGTATTCCATTTTTGCCCGTCTTCATTAGATCTCATCGTTCTTCAGCTTCGTTTCAGTTTCCTGTAAGTTCATTCTGCCTGTCTCTACTTTTTCTTTCAGATTCTTTTTTTGTATTGAATCAATGAAGACAATTCATTGATTTCTCTGATATAAGTGAACTTAGATTGTTTTGGGGGTTGATTTCAAGATCCGTGTTGAATTAGGTCCCCATGAAAGAGGCCAATCCAGCTACTGAGCCAATAGGGCAAAACCTCATTAAGTTAATTAGCAATTTGTGTTTCTCTGTGTTTGTGTTCACTGTGTTGATATTCACTGTTATAGCTATTACTTATCAACCTCCAGATCCATGGCTGGAATCTGCTCCTGCTCTTACTAAACTCTTTACTCAAACTGAAAATGCTACTTTCAAAAATGATAATTCTATCCTTAAAACTGGTGAGGATTTCCAATCCGTATCAGCTCCTGCGGTTCCTCCTGCCCTAGCGGTTGAACCACTCACTGAACAAGTGATTGAAATATCTGAGGAGAATATCAGTAACATGACCCTTCAGTCATCTGGTTGTGAGGATTTCCAGGTGGTGAATTGCTCAGATCCTAGGGTTTTGATTGCAGTTGGGAAGTTCAATTTGAAATGGTTCAAGTCAATTGTGTTCTTTGATTATCAAACTCCTGTTAATGGGTCAAAACCTGATGAATGTGATGTAGCTTGGAGGTTTAGAAATAAGAAAGAGAAATCATGGCGAAGGTATAGAGATTTTAGGAGGTTTAAGTTTGGGCTTGGGGAGAACTGTAGCTTTAAAATTGTGCATGCGAATGGTTGGCACTCGGGCATTAATGCTCGGAGGCAAAGGAGCAGATACAACATCACCAGAAGCAACGGGAAGAATCCAAAGTTTTCCCAGTCGTTTCACGATGATGAGATAAATGATACAATCCCAAGCTTAGGATCAGAGATGAATTTTAGGAAAGGGAGGTACTTGTATTATTCAAGGGGTGGAGATTACTGTAAGGGAATGAATCAGTATATGTGGAGTTTCTTGTGTGGATTAGGGGAGGCTATGTATTTGAACAGGACCTTTGTTCTGGATTTGAGTCTATGCTTGTCGGGTAACTATAGTCCAAATGGAAAGGATGAGGAGGGGAAGGATTTTAGATTCTATTTCGATTTTGAGCATCTTAAGGAAGTTTCATCAATAGTGGAAGAGAGTGAGTTTGTAAGAGATTGGAAGAAATGGAATCGATCCCATAAGAAGAAAATTCCATTTAGGAAGGTTGTGACGCACAAGATAACGCCTATGAAACTGAAGAACGATAGAAGCACAGTTATATGGAGGCAGTTTGATGCACCAGAACCCGAGAATTACTGGTACAGAGTGTGTGAAGGCGAAGCTTCGAAGTACATTCAGAGGCCATGGCATGCGCTTTGGAAATCGAAGAGATTGATGAATATAGTTACAGAGATTAGCGGGCGAATGGACTGGGATTTCGATGCAGTTCATGTTGTTAGAGGGGAGAAAGCACAAAATAAGGAACTCTGGCCACATTTGGATGCTGATACATCACCTGATGCTCTTGTTACAAAACTTCAAGGAATGGTTCAGCCATGGAGAAATCTGTACATCGCTACAAATGAGCCATTCTACAATTACTTTGACAAGTTGAGGTCTCACTATAAGGTACATTTGTTGGATGATTACAGTGAATTGTGGGGGAACTCAAGTGAATGGTATAATGAGACTACTGTTCTTAATAATGGACAGCCTGTCGCCTTCGATGGGTACATGAGTGTTGCAGTAGACACTGAGGTTCTTTACCGAGCAAAGACACGCGTCGAAACGTTCTATAACTTGACAAGTGATTGCAAGGATGGGATTAATACATGCTGACCAGGTGGATATCACTTCTTATTTTTCGAACAGCTAAATCAGAACACTTGTGTTCTTCATTTATGAATTGGTATGCATACCTTTGAGCTCAATTTTTGGCTAGTTTTTTGTAATATTTATTTTCTTTCATTCTTTTGATGATTGGTGATTCCAATTGGTCACAAGAAGTATACGTCTGTATTATATATTTGAACTTTGTTTATTCGCTTTTATCCCCTAATGAATTTTACATTGCTGTATTTCATTTTTCTCGACATGTTTCTCAAAGTTGCTTATCTGGTTACTTATGGCAATAAGTTGAACAAGAGAAATCTGGGATGTTTCTTTCTGTCTGGTCCAATCTACCATTTACATGTTCACTTCTATAACAACCCATGTAATAGTAACAGTCACGACAGTGAGTAAAAGCATTTATAAAAAGGAAAAATTTGGTGTTATACTAAAGTGCAGTTATTATTTCTGTTTTACCTTTTTAAGCATGATTCTACTTCTTTCTGTCTTGGTAAATTCAGAACTTGTTTAGCGAATTGTTTTGGTGTGTGTAACTCCTCCTTATTTTCGGTCATAACGTCAAGAATGGAAATATTGTCAGTGCTCTTTTCCCTTTTCCTTTTCCATTTTCTCAGCTGGTTTATGTTTATATATAATGTTTGTGTGTTAATTAGTTGTGCTCTTACCACTTCTGGTTTCTCATTCTTTTACGGAGACCGGAATCTTAAGATGGATTCTCTTTTTTTAAAGATTTATATTTTCTTAGTTTGCCGTGAATTTTGGATCATTCAGATTAAATTTTAGATCTTTCAAATTCTGCAGGTGTTGCAGAATTATAAAGATTAACCAGAGAATCAGGAACTGGCTGAGAGTGTGTGATTTTTTGGAATATAGTATGATAAAACTGTAGTCGAAACAAATAATAAATATATATTTCTTTGTATTCTTTTTCAATTTATTCGTATTGGCTACCCATAACTGGTAGGTGTTTGATGCGTTGAGAAATTTTCCGGCTATGGGGAATCGAGAGAAACAAAGATTAGAAAGAAGAGCGATGAGAGTAAAAATTGTTGCCTTTTTGTGATTTTCCTTACAAAACCCTCCTTAACCGATTGTAATCATGCATTTTGAGATTGAAGCTGAAGCTCTTTTCTCCCTCCCTAAAGTTGGTCTTCTGCTTGTATATCTTCCTTTTCGATTGCCTGAATTTCAGTTTTCTATTCCTGGGCTCAGTAGAAGAGAGAGATGCAGTGATCCTATTTTTTATTCTCCAATGGCCTGCACGTGATCAAACTGAATAACCAACATCTCAGGCATCTCGATTTCTAATGTCTATACATAAATTATCAACTAGGGCTCCTCTGTCACAGTTTGCTTTACAAATTTACCCTACACTGTCATTAACTGACAAAATGTATATATTAAAAAAGGAACCCAATAAAATCATGAGAATTTGTTAATTCAATTGCTTTGTTAATAATAAGGGAAGAAATGGAGTGCAGAGTAGGAAAGAGCAGAAAGGTTGTTCCGCCTTTGGAACGGTTGGTTGCTTTGGTGAGCTTTGTGAGTCTGCTGGTCAACTTTACCTACCATTTATATTTCTCCATTTTCACTGCAACTCCATTTCTCTCTATTCATTCCTACTCGCTTTTCCTTTGCTTTCGTTAACCCCCATTTCATTTCACAATTCAAATTTGGATCCATCTTCGGCCCCTACTCATCAACACCTGGTACGTCCCCTCTTTCATCCTTTAAAATCGAATTACTCGATGATTCCTTCCATTGTTCAACAGTTTGGAATTCATTCATTTATGTGCAATTCAATGAATGCTCTGTTTTCATTTTCTACTTTGATTCCTTTATGTTTTCAAATGCACCTAATGTGTTTGTTTAAATGTTTGAGTGACCCATTTCATTGCATACTATACTTTTGTTACTTTCAGTCTTGATTCAATTCATGATGATATACTATGCTTGTTTATTCATATTTGTAATTGAATGTTTATTTTTTATTTTCTGCTTCTGGTATTACATGTGCTAAAATGACTAATTTTCATGATTTTATATTCGGATGTATGGTAAAAAAACATTTAATCATATTGTAATAAAAATAAATCATAAACAGCCCCCCAAAACTATAATACTAATTATAACTCAAAATGAGTGCAGAAACAATTTAAAGATTTTAAAAAAAATATCATGCTATTCTTGTTTTTCTATATTGGACCATTATTTCATTCCATGTCCTTCGTAGGAAAAGTCTTTATTTCCAAATATGTATTTTTTTCGATTTACTCTCTTTATTCAGAAGCTGACATGTGATATCCATGAAATAAATTGATGCATTTTTTTTTAAATTTGAGAAAGTTATAAAATCACTTCAAAAGCTCATGAGGGTGGTAAATTTTGTCGGGACAAGTTCATATACCTATTGTTACGTGGTCCAGGAGACTATAAAATAAAATCATTTACTAACAAATCATACATACATGGTTTATGAATAGAAAATTGTAAAATTAATTGACTGTTATTTTTTCTAAATATTTTTTCAATAAGGGACCGTATCTGTGGCAGAGAATAAATTATGAACGTACAAATGTTCAAGTGTGGGTATTGGTGTAACGTTTTTTTTAGTTGTGCAATAAGTCAAACATCTACCAATCACATTCTGTATTTTGACTGTTAGTTTCAGCACTCATTTCTGTCTCATTTTCATTGAATTTAATTATAATAATACTTTGCTTCTCTTTTAATTAGGTTACAATTTGTTTCATCTCGATTTCAAAACTTCACGTGTGAATTTACAATTTCAAACTAGTTCTTAGTAAAATGCTATTAAACTTCATATTTTTAATCGTGAAACTTCAAATATATTTAGTTAAATCTTTTGAGTTTAAAGATTCGATTTGAAACTGAATCACATAGAAATATTTTTTGAATGAAGACCTACTAGGTGATTAAAAAAATTCTTAGTATAAATGAGAAAAACTGCTGGCACATACAACACTTATAAAATGGTTATGTGATTTATTACTAAAAATGAGTAAGTGAATAAAATGCTAAAAATGGGCATAAAGACATCTTAGAGTCATGTGTCTATTAGTCAAAATGTCACTTTGAATGTCTAAGTAACCAATTAGCTATGTTAAACATATTTAACTTTAGTACATTACACAAATATATCCACTAAAATGCCTTAATGTCCTACTTTTTATAGGTTATTTGAATCCTTCGCCATAATCAATTATTTCCTATAATCCATTAATTTTCTAAATTAGATTCCAGACAACAAATAAATAAAATATGAATAAGTTATGAACAAATAAACAATTACAATATGCATACATAAAGAGAGTTATTATTTTTTTTTTAACTATACAAACGGTGTCAAAAGGTCATAAAGTCAACAAAACATGTTATTGTATATTCCCCTCCAAGTTCTGGCAAACTCACAAGCCCAAACTAAATCCCCAAATACTTTCTTCAAATGGTTTCCTATTTGGGCCAACAGTAAAGGTGTATTTGGGCCAATAAAAATAATTTTGTGAAAAGGGTAAACTTTGGTTTTGGTTGTACTTTTTTTATAATTTTATTTTTGCACAAAGATACCGTGGATTCAAAATTTTGCATAAAGGAAAAGATATTTTTTCATTACAGATGAAAATGTTTCATGAGATATTTTAACCAATTCAACCTTTTACAATTTAATCATATTATTTAATAATTAAATATCAGGGTAATTTTTCATAAATTTCATTTTTTAACGAATTTTTAATATTATTGTCAATTTTTAATTAAATTAAAGTATGGTATTTCTGAAAAAAATTCAAAATTTATCACCAAGGACTAAGTAGTATAGTATTTTTAGTGATTATCCTATGAACAAGATCACACTTTCTGTAACGCAATTAGCAATTATAAATCAGGGATCATCTTTTTTCCTTATAACTTTTGAATACATAATCATCCTTTTGAAGGAAAAATTCATAATAACACTCATATAAAACACATGCCTTTTGAGTTTACTCGAAATAAAAACAGGCTTTGCACGTGCTACCTACCACACACATAGATGTAATGATATATGCGTGTGCATATATCATCGGTAGTCAGGAGTCATGTATTGGTAAATTACTCGAGTTTACATATAAAATAAATAAAATACATACAGTAAGAGTGTCAAAATAGTTCATGGAACGTCTACAAAATTTGTAAACAGACTGGCAGATTTAATAGTCCAATAAGCGAATTGAATGAGATTTAATCTCGTGCATGCATG
>CAOJBI010495671.1:0-10749 GCA_948277035.1 Euphorbia corollata
GTCCTCCATCAAGATGAGGATTATTTATAAATATATGAAAGTATATATATAACTAAATAAATAAACAACATAATATATATATATATATATATATATATATATATATATATATATATATATAAATGAATAATAAGATGAAGATGAAGTAGAAACATTGAGTAGTTGTAAGTTACCCTCAGCTTACCCTGTTGTCAGTTCCGTTTAGTCCAGGATCGTCTAGGAGCCATTTCGGTACTGATAAGAGTTTAAAAGTGAAAGTAATTTTTCCGGAGAAAAAAAATGATAGCTTGTGAAAATCGAGATGAGAAAACGAACTTTAAAAGTCTTCTGGTGCTACAGCAAGTACTTTTGAAAAGTTAACGAAATCCTGTTCGAAAGTAACCGAAAGCAGCTTGGTTTTAGAAAACTGAAAATCGAGTTTTGAAAACTTGAAATTGACCGACAATTAAGTTTAAAACTTGATTTGAGAATCGAAGCAAAACAATAACGTAAAAACGGGTTTTTCCTCTCGGGAATTGTCGGCCCATTCCTCTTCGGGATGGGCCCTATTTATAGGACTTGAAATTGGCCATTTACTTAGTGGATGCTTTGTCATCCCACTAAGTAGTGGATGGTGATGAGCGCTTACCTCGCATTTTTCCGGGTCTTTACGACTGATTTTGACCTAACTTTCCAAACTCTAATTCAGCCTAAATCGGACGGCTCCGGACTTGGTCCGGACCGGAATTTTTCGGTGTTTGCGAAAAGTGATTTTTCAAATTTTTGAAATCGAATTTAAAATGAGTACAATTCAGTTCCTTCTTGACTCTAGTAAACCCTAAACTTGAATTGGATTCGAACTAGGTATATTTTTCCTCATCGGGTCTTTACGGACCGTGCTAACAGTGTCACCTCGGTTACCTAAGCTATATATCCAGCTAATAGAAGCCAAATTTGACCCTAGAGTCTTAATGACTGTAAAAGTCAACCGTTTGACCAAAAAGTCAAACTTTTCCAAATTCGACCCTAGAGTCTCCGTGACTATAAAAGTCACTATTCTAACTGTAAAAGTCAACCGTTTCACAAAAAAAGTCAAAATTTTCCAAATTCGACCGTAGAGTCTCCGTGATTGTAAAAGTCACTATTCTGACTGTAAAAGTCAAATGTTTGACCAAAAAGTCAAACTTTTCCAAATTCGACCCATAGAGTCTCCGTGACTGTAAAAGTCATTATTCCGACTGTAAAAGTCAACCGTTTGATCTAAAAGCCAAACTTTTCCAAATTCGACCCTAGAGTCTCAGTGACTATAAAAGCCACTATTCCAATTATAAAGTCAAACTTTTCCAAATTCGACCCTAGAGTCTCAGTGACTGTAAAAGTCACTATTCCAACTGTAAGAGTCAACCGTTTGACCAAAAAGTCAAACTTTTCCAAATTCGACCCTAGAGTCTCCGTGATTGTAAAAGTCAACCGTTTAACCAAAAAGTCAAACTTTTCCATATTCGACCCTAGAGTCTTAGTGACTATAAAAGTCATTATTCTCACTGTAAAAGTCAACCGTTTCACCAAAAAGTCAAAATTTTCAAGAATCAACCCTAGAGTCTCGGTGACTGTAAAAGTCAACCGTTTGACTAAAAAGTCAAACTTTTCAAAATTCGACCCTAGAGTCTCCGTGACTGTAACAGTCACTATTCCGACTATAAAAGTCAACTGTTTGACCAAAAAGTTAAACTTTTCCAAATTCGACCCTAGAGTCTCGGTGAGTGTAAAAGTCACTATTTCGATTGTAAAAGTCAACCGTTTGACCAAAAAGTCAAACTTTTCTATGTTCGACCTTGGAGTCTTAGAGACTGTAAAAGTCAATATTCCGACTATGAAAGTCAACCATTTGACCAAAAAGTCAAACTTTCCTAAACTTTGATCGACCCAAAAGTCGAGTCACTTCAATACCGATCCCAAGTCATATCATCTAATATTGTCAACACATCTTGGCTGTAGAAAGACATCTTTGGACCAATGAGTCAATTTCGACCGACCTAAGAGTCGAGTCAATTTCGACCGACCAAAGAGTCGAGTCATTTCAAACCTTGAGTCGTAATCGACTAACATAATCAACATATCTTGGCTATTGAAAGTCATCTTTGGACCAATGAATGAATTTCGACCGACCCAAGAGTCGAGTCACTTAAAAACCGACCCCGAGTCGTAATCGACTAATATAGTCAACTTATCTTGACTATAGAAAGTCATCTTTGGACCAATGAGTCAATTTCGACCGATCCAAGAGTCGAGTCACTTAAAAACCGACCTCGAGTCGTAATCGACTAATATAGTCAACACATCTTAACTATAGAAAGTCATCCTTGGACCAATGAGTCAATTTTGACCGACCCAAGAGTCGAGTCACTTCAAAGCCGACCATGAGTCATAATCAACTAATATAGTCAACATATCTTGGCTATTGAAAGTCATCTTTGGACCAATGAGTCAATTTCGACCGACCCTAGAGTCGAATCACTTCAAAATTGATACTGAGTCGTAATCTACTAATATAGTCAACACATCTTGACTATTGAAAGTCATCTTTGGACCAATGAGTCAATTTTGATGGACCCAAAAGTCGAGTCACTTAAAAACCGATCTCGAGTCGTAATCGACTAATATAGTCAACACATCTTGCTATAGAAGGTCATCTCGGCACCAATAAAACATCTAGCTAGTAACTTGCTTTACTAAGCCCATGAGTTAAAATTGCATCAAGACAATCTCTTAAATGCCTTTAATTTATGATTCACATGTCTTGAGTCACTTTCTTCTTCTTAGTTACTTAGGACTCTTGTTTCTTCAAGTATTCCTCAACAATTCAGGACAATCACTTCAGTTCTTGAGTCTTACATACATTCATTCATACATACATATACATTTTCACACAAGTACATTAGAATTCAAAAATGACTGCGGCCCAAATTGCATTTGCTAACACTTGATTAGTTGTGCTTTCAGGTTGGAAATGCACTAATACTCGTTTAGAACGCATTACAGGCTCAAAAAGGATCAGGCACCCTTCGATCCTAGAGTCTCTTAAAGAATTCTTTTCTGAGTCCAAACATAATATGCCCAAAAGAAGAGAGTTTGATGAAAGTTTCCAAAATTTCATAAGCACATCAGAATTTCAGAACTATCTGAGGAACATGGTTGTTTCGAGTCTTAGAGGAATTCGAACAAGAGGTTGAACTGAAAGCTAAATTGGAAAGTCTGGGAACTATGGTTCCGAAAGAGAAATTAGCAGGATCATCAATGCGCCAATGTCTAGATCTGAACAAATATCATCTGAATGAGTCCGAAGCTCTTCCTTTGAACTTTTTCATGCCCTATATTGCTCCGTATAATGGCACAAGATCTCTTCATGCCCACATAGAAGCTTATCTCAAGATCATCATGGGGATGGCAATACCTTGGGTGCACATTATTAATCTCTTTCAAACTACTCTCCGTGGTCCTGCTACCTACTAGTACATGAGTCTGCCATCGGAAGTAAAGTTAGATTGGGAGAAATTAGGTTCAGCCTTTATTGAGAACTACCTTTAATCTCAAATTGAAGACTACTCTTCAAGATCTCGAAAGGGTACGTCAACGCCCTACGAGATCTTCGATGGATGGCTGTTAGAATACTGGTTACTGGGGTTTCAGACCAAGAGGCTCTGATTGATAAAATTGTAGAAGGGTCTAGCTAGAAATATCGAGACGAGATGAAAATGAAGCACTTTGAAACTTTTAATGAGGTTATTGGTTATACTAAAAAGATAGAAAAGTGTGAACAGGAGGATAAGTTGAAGAAAGAGGAATACTAAGCCTACGATAAGCCTAGGAGTTTTGAGAAAGGGAGCACGTCTCAGCAAAACAACTCTGGTTACACCAAACAAAGTCCTCAAACCGCTGTTAAGACTGTTGCAGCTACTCAAGTCCAGGCTCATCAATCTATTTCCCTATGGGTGGAATCCTTATCTAAAATTTTCACTAAGCTAAGGATGGCTAATGTCTTGCAAAGTCTCAAACCATTCACTCCACCAACAGTAGTCGATCGTGACTTCTGCGCTTATCATGTCATGAAGGGGCATCGTACCCATGAATGTACCCGTTTACTAAAGGATTTGCAGCAAATATTTGCTGATGGTGTGAGCGGGCGGTCTTTTTCGAAAGGTCGAAAAATCTATTTTATGGACGAACTACGCGAGGCACGAGTTCGCTCAGGTTTAGTTTTAAAGTAGAAGAAGAGGCATTCGCTCTCTGAGGATTAGGTTTATTTAAGAGAAATCATTTTCAATTTGATTTTCTTAAAATAATGATAAAAATAATAAAATAAGATTAAAACCCTATTTTACGGAAAAGAGTCACCACCCGATTCAGCTCCACCGCTAATTGTGGTATACTGATTCGCGATGGAATTTTTATACCTTGAAAAGTTGAGATTTTGAGCTCGGATATAATAGTTACTAATTTATTCAAAAATCAAGAATTATGACTTGAAAGATAATTTCGGTATTACGACGGCTTAATAAAATAATAAATTGTTATAGAAAATCCGGCAGAATAACGGCACTACTTGGGATTTTCCCTCATCATTCGGACGAAGTTTCCCCTTATATAGGAAATCCGATCTTTACCTGGAAACTCGTTTTCAGGTAAAGATCGGATTTTATCCAAAATTAAAACAGTAAAGCAGCTCCAGTGGCTCTTTACTCCAACATGCAATGTTAATTGTAATGAAAATGAAAATAAGAGATTTCGAGGTCCGTTTTATGAAATCGGACTTTTCAAAACTTGATTTTTCGGATTTGAAAATTTGTGAATAAATAAATACGATAACTCGCCTCCGTGCAACTCGTGTCATTCCCGTAATTCGAAGTTGGTAAATTTTCTCATCGAGTCCGAGCGGATCATGCTAACAATTTGCCCCTCGCATACAAGAATTTCGATCCGTAGAGAAATTCATTTGTATGTGAAATAGGGTAAGAAGTAGTGTGAATGCATGAGTTAATATTGTAATTGATGAGATTCTGAAACAAAATATTTTACCCCTTCAATTAAAATGTTAACGAGTGAAAATTAAAATTATTTTGGAGCTGGCGTGGGGCCAAAAAATTATTTTTGAAAAATTTTAATGAGTGAAAAGCATGCTGGTGCATGTTTCGAAATATTTTATGATCCGCTTGATTGAAATCGGAACTGAAAACGGCTTAAAAATGCCAAAAATATAAAAAAAAATGGGGTAAGATGGCCCCGAAATTGGCCGCAGGGCCAATGTTGTGTCCATCTACGTGGCACGCGCAGAGCACGCCATGTAGATAGGTAATTATCCTGGGGGCTAATTGCCTACGTACTATATATACCCCTTCAATTTTTCATTTTCTTCACACCTCTCTACCTTTTTTCTACTTTCTCTCTCTAGAATTTTAGCTTTAGCAACGATGTTTTCGCTCTTTCTATTTCCGGCTATGCCGCTCCTACTCCAGTTCTTTAGAGTTGCGATGTGGTATAAGTTTTTTAATGCCCGGATCGGGCTTCCTGATGTAGTTGTCACCCCTCGGATGGTCTTTATCGATGGAGTTGAGGTCTCCATCCCTGTGGTGCCTGCGGAGGCTCTATATGGTATGCCTCCCAACTGGGAGTATCACTCCATCGGGCGCTATACTCCGATCCCGGAGGCTCTGGATTCGGTGGGACATCTGTCTCGCAACCTGGTCATTTTATTTTCTTTTTCTTTTATTTATTTATTTACTTAATATTCATGATTTATGTTTAAAACTTATGCTTGTCACGGAATTCTAGGGAACATCAAATTCTTCTTTAGAGTTAGACGGTGCTCCAGGGTTTTCAACTTCGCTATCTGGATTACCATTCACAAATTCTTCGAACTCGATTTCATCTTCAAAATCTACAGCCCATTGTGCTATATCGACCTGAATATCAACTTGTTCTACATTTTGAGGCCAGTTGACTTCGTCGTTGTCGTCCCAAAGTGGGTTAAAAACTTCATGGATCGGAGACCATATTCCTCATGGGTCAAAATTGAAATTGCCCCTATTTCCATCTGCTTTCCCTTTATTTGGCCCCATATGTTGCTCTAGATTAGGAACGACAGCGTCATCATTATTTTCCTCCCAATTTGGATCCTGAAGGGCCTCATTGACAGTCTTACAATAATCGTCTAATTCCTTTCGAACTTCCTGAAACAAATCCACAGGCTCTTCTTGCAAGTTTTTCCATACTGTAATATCCGTTCCAATAATTAGGGTCATTCCAAGCACGTTCCGGATCATATAGTTCTTCTTGCTATTCCCTCGGGATGTTCAAAGGTAAGTTACTTTGATTAGAGGAATTCCCAATCTCAAACTGAGAATTGCCTTCATATTCTGGATCCATGTAAGGAGAAGGAATAATGGGTTGTACTGAAGGGGGAGGTGGCATTTCCTATCCTCTGTTCTGAGTGTCTATCTCAGGTTCTTCCCACCAACGAATCCCGGTGGAATTGGGATATGTGACTATGAAATGGTGCATGAATGCTTTCGAAAGGTAGATCCACTTCCAATTTCTCTCCAAAGGAAGCAAGTTAAACCATTCGAGGGCAGGACTGGCAAAAAACCTTGGGAATTGGGAAGCAAATCCCATAACAAATATTCCCTTGGTGTGCAAAAAGTAAGTGAACCTTTCTTCATGTTCAGATGGGTCAGTGTTTCCCCAATAGATCATACCACTTGGTACTCGGTAGTAAACTTTTCCTTCAAGTGTGATTTCCTGAACGTATTGGTCTATATGATACATGATGTCCAGGTTCTCAAAAATAAGTTTTCACCCCACCCCATGTTGTGGTGAAAATTTTCAAAAATATCCTGCTGGTTATTATCTCCTCCAATCCTGATATTAATGACATTTACGGAAGATGAAAAATTGGGGAATGGGTTTGTTTGAGTACTAGGCTTTTTCTCTGGCTCCTCAACCTTTCCGTCAGCAAAGATCTGTTGTAAGTCCTTTTAATAGATGGGTGCATTCATTAGTATGATGCCCTTTCATGACATGGTAAGCACATAAGTTATCTCGGTCAGCTGCCATAAGAGGGGCAAACGGTTTGAGGCTTTGTAACACATTGGCCAATGACTTCGTTGAAGGTTTCAAAGTGTTTCATTTTCATCTCATCTCGGTATTTCTGATTAGATCCTTCCACAAGCTTGACAATCATAGCTTCTTAATCAGGGGCACCAGTTACCAATGTCCTAACAGCCATCCATCGGAGATAATAAGCTTCAAAGGTCTCGTTAGGGCGCTGGCGTATCCTTTCGAGATCTTGCAAGGTTGTTTTCAATTTGAGATTAAATGCATAATTCTTAATGAAAGCAGAGCCCAGCTTTTCCCAGTCTGACTTCACCTCTAACGGAAGACTCATGTACCAGTCAGTCTCAAGACCACGAAGAGTAGTCTGGAAGAGGGTAACAATATGAACTTCGGGTATCACCATTCTCATCATAATCCTAAGATAGGCTCTTCGATGTGAGAGTGTGGAGATCCTGTGCCATTATACGGAGCAACATATGGCATAACAAAATTTGGAGGAAGAGCTTCGGATTCATTCAGCCTGTATCTGTTCAGATCCAAACATTGTCGTATTGATGACCTTGTCAATTTCTCAACCTTTGGAACCATACTCTCTAAGCTTATCAGCTTGGGTTTTAACTCATTCAACTCAGCTTCTTGTTCTGTATTTCTTTGAGATTATGAAATAACCATGTTTGTCAAATAACTTTGAAATTCTGGCGTGTTGACAAAATTCTGGAAATCCTCGTCATGTTCCTGTCTTTCAGACATGTTGTTTCTGGATTCAGAAAAGAACTCTTTGAAGGACTCTACAATGAAGGGTGCCTTACTTTCTCTGGACTTGCAGTATGTTCTAAATGAGAATTGGTATGTTTCCAACCTGAAAACATAACTAATCAAATGTTAGCAAATGCAATTCGGGGTCATTCCCCTTTTCGATGTATTTATGTAAAAGCGCATGTATGGATGTATGAATGTACGAAAGGTTTGAGAATTGAAGTATCTATCATAAGTCAGATGAATCAGGGAGACTATTTCTAAAGTAATCATAATTTACAAGAATGAATGTCTATAGTCAAGATGTGTTGATTGTATTATTCGATTACGACTCCGGCTCGGCTTTGAAATGACTCGACTCTAGGATCGGTCGAAATTGACCCAATGGTCTAAAGATGACTTTCTATAATCAATATGTGTTGACTATATTAGTCGATTACGACTCGGGGTCGGTTTTGAAGTGACTCGACTCTAGGGTCGGTCGAAATTGACTCAATGGTCCAAAGATGGCTTTCAATAGTCAAGATGTGTTGACTATATTAGTCGATTACAACTCGGGGTCGGTTTTGAAGTGACTCAACTCTTGGGTCGGTCGAAGTTGACTCAATGGTCTAAAGATGACTTTTTATAATCAAGATGTGTTGACTATATTAGTCAATTATGACCTCGGGGTCTATTTTGAAGTAACTTGACTCTAGGATCGGTCGAAGTTGACTCAATGGTCCAAAGATGACTTTCTATAATCAAGATGTGTTGACTATATTAGTCGATTATAAATCGGGGTCGGTTTTGAAGTGACTCGACTGTAGGGTCGGTCGAAATTGACTCAATGGTCCTAAGATGACTTTCCATAGTCAAGATGTGTTGACTATATGGTCGATTGCGACTCGGGGTCGGCTTTGAAATGACTCGACTCTTTGGTCGGTCGAAATTAACTCAATGGTCCAAAGATGACTTTCCATAATCAAGATGTGTTGACCATATTGGTCGATTGTGACTCGGGGTCGGTTTTGAAATGACTCGACTCTTGGGTCGGTCGAAAATGACTCAATGGTCCAAAAATGACTTTCTATAATCAAGATGTGTTGACTATATTAGTCGATTACAACTCAGGGTCGGATTTGAAGTGACTCGACTCTTGGGTCGGTCGAAGTTAACTCAATGGTCCAAAGATGACATTCCATAATCAAGATGTGTTGACTATATTAGTTGATTACGACTCGGGGTCGGTTTTGAAGTGACTCGAGTCTTGGGTCGGTCGAGATTAGAAAAACGAGTCATTTTGATCGAATAGTTGATTTTAGTAGAAGGAATAGTGGTGTTACAATCAATGAGATTCTTCGGTAAAAATCTACAAAAGTTTGACTTTTTGGTCAAATAGTTGACTTTTATAACCGAAATAGTGATTTTTATAATCACGGGGATTTTAGGGTGAAATATGGAAAAGTTTGACTTTCTGGTCCAACAGTTGACTTTTACAATAGAAATAGTGACTTTTACAGTCACAAGGATTTTAGGATAAAATCTGGAAAAGTTTGACTTTTTGGTCAAACGGTTAACTTTTACAAAGTGATGTTTACAGTCACGAGGACTCTACGGTCAATTTAAAAAAGTTTGACTTTTTGGTCAAATGGTTGACTTTTACAGTCGAAATAGTGATTTTTACAATCACGGGGACTCTAGGGTCAAATTTGGAAAAGTTTGACTTTTTGGTCAAACGATTGACTTTTACATTCGAAGGTGTGACTTTTACAGTAACGGAGACTCTAGAGTTGAATTTGGAAAAGTTTAGCTTTTTGTTCAAACAATTAAATTTTATAGTTGGAGGTGTGACTTTTACAGTCACGGAGACTCTAGGGTTAAATTTGGAAAAGTTTGACTTTTTGGTCAAATAGTTAACTTTTATAGTCGAAAGTGTGACTTTTACGGTCATGGAGACTTTAGGGTCGAAATTGGAAAAGTTTGACATTTTGGTCAAACAGTTAACTTTTATAGTCGAAAGTGTGACTTTTACGGTCACAGAGACTTTAGGGTCGAAATTGGAAAAGTTTGACTTTTTGGTTAAGCGGATGACTTTTATAGTGGAAAATGTGACTTTTACAATCGAAGGTGTGACTTTTACTTTCATAGAGACTCTAAGGTCAAAATTGAAAAAGTTTAACTTATTGGTCAAACGGTTGACTTTTATAACCCAAAAAGTGACTTTTACCATCACGGAGACTCTACGGTTAAATTTGGAAAAGTTTGACTTTTTTATCCAACGGTTGACTTTTACAGTGAAGAATGTGACTTTTACAGTCACGGAGACTCTACAGTTAAATTTGGAAATGTTTGACTTATTGGTCAAACTGCTGATTTTTACCAAAAAGTTAGCCGTGACTGTAAAAGTCACATTCTTGAATGTAAAAATCAATTGGAAAATGTGAACTTTGGTTAGTGGGGCTCCGGACCAAGAAGTTTTGATAATTAATCTTGTTGAAGGGACTAACCAGAAATACAGAGATGAAACGAAAATGAAACACTTCGAAACCTTCAATGAGGTTGTAAATTACGCTAAAAAGCTTGAAAAATTCGAAGAGGAAGACAAGTTGAAAAAAGAGGAATATCAATCTTACAAAAGTTATGAAAAGGGTAGTTCCTCTCGATAAAATAATCTTGGTTATTTAAAGTAGAGCCCAAATTATTGTTAAGATTGTGGCAGCTACCCAAGTTTAGACTCATCAATTCATCTCTCCATGGGTTGAATCCTTGTCTCAAATCTTTACTAAGTTGAGAAAGGAAAATATCTTACAGAGCATCAAGCCCTTCACTTCTCCATCGGTAGCCGATTAGGATAATTTATGCGCCTATCATGTCATGAAGGGGCACCAAACTAATGAATGTACTCATTTGTTGAAAGACCTG
>CAOJBI010496948.1:0-10151 GCA_948277035.1 Euphorbia corollata
TTTTAAGCATGCAAAAACTAATAAAAATCTAACTTCTCCTAAAAATTATGGAAATAAAAAAACAAATTAGAAACTAAAAAGTTTCTCCTTCCTCACACTTTAAGATGCATTTTTACTCCTAAAAATGCATAGAGCTAAAACTAAAGAGAAAGGAAAATGAATACTCCCCTAATCGCGAGGAGGCGAGTCAAAGGAGAAGCCTTGAGAAGCCACGAAATGACGCATGAAGCGTTCCACCTTGCGATTATGAGCTGATTGGCGATCCATTTGTTCACACAATGTGACTTGGTTTTGCTGAATAGACTCCAAATGTGTAAGCACATTACTCCATCAGGTTGCCTCCTCCTGGTTTTCACTTTCTCCTTGCACCGATTCATTCATCTCATGAGAGCGAGTGGTTCCTACAACATTAGAACCTTTCTCCAAAGTTATAAAAAATTCATGCACTAATTACTCAGTGCAACCTAATTGATCGAAAGAAATTGTAGTAAAAGAAAGGATTTTTAACAAAGTCTTAAGAAGTTCCCATAACTTTTCTCTAACTAGTAATTCCTCCTCAAAGTATTGAATCAAAGTTAAAGGCTTCCTCCTAATTTTCAAGTATTTTTCCCTTCAACTCTATCTCTCAATGGAAAAGGGCAATTAAATTCTCGAGAAAGAGCACTTACCTTCAACGGAGCTTTACCTTTACGTTTGTCCTTGGATGAGAGAACTTCTTTCTTTGGACCCATGGAAGAAATTGATGAATTGAAAAATAAGAAAGTTAGGGTTTCTTAGTTGGGGTTTTTAGCGATTCATGTAGAGAAGAAAGAAATTAATGGTGAAAAACTAAGGGATGCATGATTTTGATAAGTAAAATTGAAAATGGAAAGAGACTTGAGAAGGAATGGAGATAGGATGAAGAAGAGGATTGCATAGACAAGAAAGAAAGAAAAAGGGTAGAAGGGAAAGTAGAGAAGGATTGCATAAAAGTAAAAGAAAAAGTAAAAAAAGAAGAAAAGAAAAATGAATTAAATGAATTAATTAAAAAAATTATGAAAAAAAAATAAAAATGGGTTGGTCCCCGATTGGAATCTGGGACTAAAGCATTCTGTTTCTTAAGAAACAAAACGCGCCCCCCATAATTTAATTAAGGGGGTTGGTCCTCGATTGGATAATTCCAATTGGGGACCATGACATTCTGTTTCTTTCCCCCTTAATTAAATTAAGGGGCTGATCCTTTATTAATTTTTTTAATTTTTTTAATTTTTTTTCTTTTTCTTTATTAAAAATATATAAATAAAATAATAATAAAACAAATTAAATACGAAAAAATTGGGTTGCTCCCAATAAGCGCTAATTTTATAGTCGATTAGCTCAACTTTACTCCGATTAATATTTACCCGGATCTTGAAGGAAAAAAGTGATGCATTTGGATTTGACTTCACCATCCACATAATGCTTCACTCGGTGTCCATAACCTTGAAAGGTTCTTCGTCACCTCGCTTAATTTCTAGAACTCTACTCAGAAAGATATCAATGACTATGAACGGACCATACCACTTTGATTGGAGTTTTCCGAGAAATAAACACAACCTCGAGTTGTAAAGCAACACCTTGTCCCCAATGGCAAAATTTCGACGAAGTATATGTTAATCATGCCACTTCTTTGTGCATTCCTTGTACAATTTTACATTCTCATAATGCACTAAGGCGAAATTCTTCTATTTCGTTCAATTGCATCAACCTATTATCACCTGCCACTTGAGTATCAAAGTTAAGAAATTTCAAAGCCCAATATGCCTTATGTTCAAGTTCAACAGGTAGATGATATGCTTTACCAAATACTTAATGATATGGTGACATACCTATAGGGGTTTTAAATGCAGTCCTATATGCCCACAATGAATCATCAAGTTTCAAAGACCAATCTTTCCTAGACGCATTAACAGTTTTCTCTAAGATGCTCTTTAATTCCCTATTTGAAATCTCTACTTGCCTGCTAGTTTACGGATGGTACGGTGTAGCTACCTTATGAGTGACTCCATGCTTGCCTAATAATTAATCGAACTGCTTATTGCAAAAATGAGTACCACCATCATTGATAATTACTCTAAATGTACCAAATTTGTGAAAATATGTTCTTTAAGAAGTTATTAACTATCCTAGCATCATTAGTTGGTAAGGATATCGCTTCAACCCATTTAGACACATAATCAACGGTTACAAGTATATATCGGTTACCTAAAGAACTTGGAAATGGATCCATGAAATCAATACCCCAAACGTCAACAATTTCACATATTTAAACATTATTTAGAGGCATCTCATTTCTCCTAAATATGTTCTCGGTTCTTTGGCATCTATCACATGAGTGTACAAAATCAAAGGATCTTTAAATAGAGCTGGCCAATAAAATCCACATTGTAAAACCTTAGAAGCTGTTTTGTTTGGTCCTAAATGACCACCTGGTTCCCTAGTATGACATAACTCCAAAATAGGTCTAGTTTCTTCATTGGGAACACAACGCCTAATAATATTATCTCCACATACCTTGAATAAGTAAGGATCCTCCCATATAAAAATGCTTAACATCAGATAAAAACTTACGCGTTTGTTGGTATGTCAAGTCATAAGGGAAGATATTACCTACCAAGAAGTTAGCAAAATCGGCATACCATGGTGATGAACTAATGGACAAAAATTGCTCATCCGAAAAATAATCCTTAATCTCTCCATGTGCTAAAATTTCCTTTGCTTCAAACTCCAATCGAGATAAATGATCAGCCACAAAGTTCTCTGTTCCTTTCTTATCTCTAATCTCTAATCGAACTCTTGAAGTAAGAGAATCCACAGAATTAATCTTGGTTTAGCATCTTTTTTTGCTAGCAAATATTTAAGAGAAAAATGGTCCGTATAAACTATCACTTTAGACAACACAAGGTAAGAACGAAATTTATCAAATGGAAACACTACTGCTAACAATTCATTTTCAGTTGTTGTATAATTTTGTTGTGCTTCATTTAGTGTCCTACTTACATAATAAATAGGCTGAAAATTTTTATTCACAAGTTGTCCTAGACATGCTCCTACAGCAAAATCTCTAGCATCACACATTAGTTCAAATGGAAGGTTTCGATCCGGACTTACCATAATGGGCACATTAATCAATTTTTCTCTTAAGACATTAAAGGCTTCGAAACATTCAGCAGAAAAATTAAATGTAGAATCTTTAAGTAACAACTGAGTCAAGGGCTTAGCAATATTAGCAAAATATTTGATAAAACGCCTATAGAACCCAGCATGACCTAAAAAACTACGAATAGCCTTTACGCAATTAGGAGTGGGTAGTTTCTCAATGACTTCTACCTTTGCTGGATCTACCTCTATTCCTTTTTGTGTGATTTTATGCCCTAAGACATTGCAGTCTTGAACCATAAATTGACATTTTTCCCAGTTAAGTACTAGATTTGTATCCTCACACCGCTTAATCACCAATTCCAAGTTATGCAAACAAGTATTGAATAAAAAGCCAAAAACAGAAAAATCATCCATAAATATTTCCATGAAATCTGCAATCATATCAAAAAGTAAAGCAACCATGCATCTTTGAAAAGTAGCGGGTGCATTGCATAAACCAAACGACATTCTTCTATATGCAAAAGTACTTGGACATGTAAATGTGGTTTTCTCTTGATCATGAAGATCAATCGGTATTTACAAGTATCCCGAAAACCATCTAAGTAACAATAATAAGCATGCCTAGCCATATGTTCTAACATTTGATCAATGAAAGGTAAGGGAAAATGGTCCTTTCAGGTGGCATCATTTAGTTTTCTATAGTCGATGCACATTCGCCAACCCGTGACTTTTCTAACAAGAATTAATTCATTTTTATCATTAGTCATTACTGTAGTCCCACCTTTCTTAGGTACAACTTGCACTGGACTAACCGAAGGGTTATCAGAGATAGGATAGATAATACATGTATCGAGAAGTTTAATACTTCATTTTTTACTACCTCTTTCATGCTTGGATTTAGTCGCCTTTGAGGTTGAACCGTCGGTTTGACCTCCTTTTCTATCAAGATCTTATGCGAGCACAATAATGGATTTATTCCCTTGATGTTCACAATAGTCCAACCAATCGCACCTTTATGTCTCCTCAATACTTTTACCAACTAATCTTCCATTTTTTCTGTCAAAGAAGAAGAAATTATTATGGATAAAGAAGAAGGTGGATCTAAAAATACATATTTCAGATGAGAGGGTAAAGGTTTAAGATCTAAATTAGGTGCTTCTTCTATTGACGGCTTTGGCATAGGTTTGTAAGTCCTCTCAAGTTCTGCATAATGATCACGAATCCAGTTGCAATTGAGCTTCTCTTCACCTAAATGAGTCAAAACAGAGTGCATTTCTTGATCGAATATTACTTCTTCTTTGTTCAAACCTATCCCATTTACCAATACTTTCAAAAGTGGGTCAGATAATGATGCTTCCTAAAAAGTATCTTTGGTAACATCAGTAATTTCAATAACATTGCAAATTTCAGAATCATTTTTAGGATATTTCAAGGAATCATAAACATTAAAAATCACTTCCTCATCTTACAATCGGAGAATTAATTTACCTTGTTTGAACATCTATAATAGTTCTACCGGTTGCAAGAAAAGGAAGACCCAAAATAATTTGGACTCCTTCACCTTCCTCCATATCTAACACAACAAAATCAGCTGGGAATATGAACTTATTAACTTTAACCACCACATCCTCTACTACGCCACTTGGATATTTAATGGAGCGATTAGCTAATTGTAAAGAAACATTGGTTGGTTTGGGTTCTCCTAGTCCTAACTTCTTAAACATAGATAAAGACATCAAATTAATGCTAGCTCCTAAATCACAGAGTGCCCCATCAAAATGTGAACCATCAATAGTACATGGAATAGTGAAACTTCCTAGATCTTTCAACTTAGTTGGTAGTTTTTTCAAAAGAAAAGCAGAACACCCTTCAGTCAATTTAATAGTTTCAAAATCCTCTAATTTCCTTTTCTTAGTTAAGATGTCTTTTAAAAACTTAGCATATGAAGGCATTTATTCTAAGGCTTCAAAGAAAGGGATATTTATATGCAACTTCTTAAAAACATCTAAAAATTTAGAGAACTTTTTATCCAATTTTTCCTTATGCAACCTTAGAATAGATGGTTTCAAAGGTTGCACATTAGGATCAGCAAACAATATGGGTGGACTAGGATTATTAGAGTTAGAATCACTTACCTCATTCGACTCCTTAGCTTTCTCATCAAAAGTCTCTTCCTATGGTTGATTCGGATGGGCTGATTCTAAGTTCTTCTCACTTCTTAATGTTATGGCCTTTGCTTGTTCTTTGGGATTAGCTTCGGTGTTGCTAGGCAGAGTCCCAGGTTTTCTTTCTACCAAAAGCTTCGTGATTTGATTTAGTTATATTGAAATATTTTTCTGAAATGACTCCGAATTCCTCATGAAAATTTCAGTATTGGCTACTCTTCCCTCAAGTGCACTAAACATTGTCATAAATCGATTTTCAATGTCTTCCTTCTTCTCTTGTGGCTGAAATCCGGCTGGTGGTGATTTCACTTGATTCGATTGGTTACTCAATGAGAAGTTTGATGATTCCTCCAACCCGGATTATAAGTATTTGAAAACCAATTATTATGTCGATTGTAATTTGAGACAAAATTTGCAACGTCTACATCTTCTTGAAATGGATTTCCCATTTAACAATCAACACTCCTATGCCATCCTCCACAATTTCCATAAATAGGTGCCATAGTAGTTTGGCCAGTTTGTGCTAGCATCAACATGTCGAGCTTTTGATTGATTTCATTTATTTGAGAGTTTGATGATGACTCGGCTGCATATAGATCAGATCTCCTCCCTCTAGGTTTTTCAGCAGCCCAATTTGTACTCCTTTCAACTGACTCTTTGACTAAGTCGAAGGCTTGGGTTTGATTCTTCTTAACAAATTGCTACATGCTACAGAGTCAATTGTGGTACAATTAGTAGGCGTTAGTCCATTATAGAAAAGATGAACTTGCTGCCGTTTAGGAAAACCATGATAAGGACATTTTCTGCATAACTTTCTGAATCTTTCCCATGCCTCAAAAAGACTCTCACTTTCAAATTGGTGAAAATTGCTGATTTCATTCTTCAGTTGAGCTGTTCTAGATGAGGGAAAATACTTAGAAAGGAATTCTTTCACCATGCTATCCCAGTTAGTAATAGAACCTAGCTCAAGTGAACATAGCCAATCAACTGCATCATCCTTTAATGAGAAGGGAAATAGTTTCAATTGAATAGCCTCCACTAGAACCCTGCTTTGTTTAAACATAGAACAATGCATCAGAAACTTGTTGAGATGAGTATGTTGATCTTCACTAGCATATCCTCCACATTGTCCAGAATTTTGAAGCATCTAGATCATAGATGACTTGATCTCAAAGTTATTAGCAGCAATTGAAGGGTCAACAACACTTGAAGTATTCTGGTGCCTCAAAGGAGTTAACGACTCCATAATAGGTGGTTCCTAGTCTGCCATTCTTGTCCTCCTTACTTTATTGTTCCTGCAACAAGTAGCTTCGATTTCAGGATCAAACAATAACTCTTCAAGCAAGGTTTTACTTCTACTTTGCATAAATTAAATAAATTATACTAAAAGTTTCTAAAGCAACAAGAGCTTATTCAATTCAATAAAAAATAAACTATTCTCGGCAACGGTGCCAAAAACTTGATAGGCTAAAAATATATGATAACTTAACAAGCATATTAACAGAGCAAGTATACACTATTGCAACAAGTAGTACTCTGCTAAGCACAGGTCGATCCAACGGAGATAGTTATTTAAATACCAAACCTAGAAAAGCGACTAATTGATTACATGATTAGATAAAATATGGTTTGATTATCTAACAATTAATTAAATGGAAATGAAATGAAATCTAAACACACTCAAAAGTAAAGCAAACAAAGTTTAATCAATCAGTTGAGACAGCTAGGGATCGATTTCACTTGATTAATTCACATGTAACTTCAATCTCATGTAGTTAATCTAAACCATTACACTTCCAAGGGTTGGTGATCTTCATAAGTATTTATCTATTCCATTCAAAATATATAAACCTATCAATGAATCAATAAATCAACTAAGACCTAGCTAAATTATCAATCCTTCGATGCATTAAGAACTATGAAGACCCCGAGAGACCGAAAAACCACGAGGTAAGTGAATTCATACCAAGTTCAGCATATACAGTTCTACTCATATCTAATCTATCAAATAAAATATAAACTAAGAACATATTATCAATAAACCATTAACAATAAGCTTTAAGCATGATATGTGTAGAAATCCTAATTGGAAGAAACTTCGAAATAGATTAAACTAAGATAAAATATCCATTACATGAGAATCAATTCAAGCTCCATCTACCCTAACTAATAGATTTTAGTTCATGATTAAAATTAAAAACATCAATAAATTAATAATAAACATGTCTCAACTGAATGAAAGAAGGGAAGAACGATAAAAACAAATTATCGATCGGAATATTGTGCTCCTCGCCTTGCCTATCTTTAGTCTCGTTTTCTCTCCTTGAGTGTATGAAAATTAGTTCTCTTTCTGGTCCAAGTCCCCCCCAAAACGTGCTTGTTAGTTCCTCTTAAGTGTAGAGTCGTTCAAGTTCCACTCTTACTATGATTCCAATTAAAGTTGATAACTTGAAACAACTAGACTCCTCTTGCTTGTTCAAACTCTCCAACTAGATTTTTAATTGACTTGAAATACCCCTTGATTATATAGAAAACATGCATTAGATATCTTGACGGCTTAGTGATTGAGACGGAGTAGGATTGTATAATTGATCAAAGACTTGACAACTCAGCATCAGCAGCAACTTTGAACTAGATTTTAGCCAGGATAGAGTCCGAGTTTGAAAAGATCTATTAAAGATGAAATTGTTATGTCTTATCTTTCCGTAGCGTTTTGAATCGCTCCAATCCGATATCTTATGAAGAAGTTATTGCTAAAGTACTGAAGCTTGTCAAAACTGCCAATTTCTGCGATTCCGAAATTATCTCCACTTCACCCATTTTGTCAACTTTGAATCCAAAATGCACCTCTAATTAGATTGAACACATGCACAATGCCCCAAAAATACCCGAAACAAGTTGAAAATAACAAAAAGCGAATAAAAGTATGAAAATTCCTAAATTGGAAGAAAATGCAATGAATGAACTAAAAATCAAACTAAATATGCATGAAACTATCTTAAAATGGATAAAATAATATATGAAATACATACTTAACAACTAGTATACTAGGTATAATGATTGGATATGAAACTATATTTGAATTTGAAATCTGTAACTAGATTTGAACTGAATATATTTTGTTATTATTCGTTATGATGAGTATTATACAAGGTATAATGAGTATTATACTAGGTATAATACTCATTATACCAGGTATGATGACTCGATCTGAAACTGGATTCGATTTTGAAATCTGAACTAGATCTTAATATAATTTCTTCATACCAATTATTTGAAAAAATTCTAATATCATTCGTTTAATATCTAAAAAAACCTACAGATATAATTCGTTTAAATTACTCGTTATACCATTTATAATGATTATTATACCTGGTATAATAGTCATTATACCAGGTATAAATGACATGATGTGAAACTGGATTCCAATGGAAGCAGGAAAAGACGTGAAAAAACTAATACAATTATCAACAATCATACCACGTTCTTCATCACACTTGAGAAACTTAAAATCATATGTCCAAAATCCATTATAATGCATGAAAACAACAAAAATAGAACAAAAATCGCAGCAAAAAAAACTCCAAATGCCAGAAAAAAGAAGGGAAAACTGGAAAGGCTTAAACGAAAATCATAAATATGAGGAAAAGAAGAAGATATCGCAATAAAGAAAAAGTTCAATCCATAAAAACATATATGAACAGATTGCGATCTAGACTAGAAAGAAGAATAAATCTCAAACATATCATAAAAAAATAGCAGATCTGAGGAAATAGAAGAACAAATCACAAAACTTAAAAAAGCTCAAGCAAAAATTCGTAAATCTAATTGAAAAAACGAATGAGAAAAAGGAGAAGAGAAGAGATTATTGATTGATTATGGAGGTTGATGAAGGAGAAAAGACAGATTTGAAAACGATCGATGGAGGAGGAGGAGGCGGGAGAGAGAGATGACGTTAAATTAGAGAAAGGGAGAGGGGGGTGCAAGAGAAAATGGTGAAAGAAAAAAACTAAATTAGAAAAAAAGAGGAAAATAAAAATATTATTCCCTTATATTAAAAGTAAAAATATTATGTCCTTTAAGTAGGGATGGTAACGGGGCGGGTTCGATGCGGGTGGTGTAACCCCCATTCCGCACCCATTATTTTCGGGAACGGTTTCGGGGATTCCCCATTTAATATAACGGGGATAATTTTAAGCTCATTCCGCACCCGCGCGGGTACGGTTGGGTTTCGGGGAATCCCCGCCCTAATTCTAAAAATTTTATTTTACACATAAATATTACTTATTCTTCATATTTTTCTATAAATGAGTTAAATTTTAGATTAAACTAAATTGACAAGTAATAAAATTTCAAATCTATATTTATATAATTCAATTCTATATAACTGTAAATGAAAAACAAACTATATAAAGCAATCAAATATTCAATAACAATTGTACATTTCAATTGCTTGAAATTATCTCAAAATAGCTAAATTAAATTTTTTGTCAATAACTTTACTTCTGAAACAAATCATTTTGTTTTGCTTTACATCATCAACCTACAAAAACTGATTGGATGCAATACTAATTAAGTGTTAATAATTTATGATGGCCACAACTGGCTTCATTAGCCATAAAAGCTTAGTAAATCATAAAAAAAATAGAATACATAGTCCGATACTTTAGATTAGACCTGTTCGCGGGCCTGGCTACCCGTCCGGCCCGGCCAGGCCCGAGCCCGCTTCAATGGGCCGGGTTTGAACACTCATTTTTTTAAAAAAGCCCGGCCCAAGCCCGGCAAAGCCCGGAGTTTTATGGATCGGGCTTGGTTTTTATATAAATACCCAAGCCCGGCCCGAGCCCGGCCAGACGAATAAATTGT
>CAOJBI010497549.1:0-10415 GCA_948277035.1 Euphorbia corollata
TTCTAAAATCTTCGCTTGTCAATGGTTTTGTAAAAATATCATCAACTTGATCTTATGACTTCACATATTCAACTTTTTACTTATACATACATACATACATACATACATACATACATACATACATACATACATATATATATACATATACATGTATGTATATATACATACATGTTTATACAAAGTCCTTGACAACCATAGCGCATAGCGGGAGCTATGCTCGACGAGAATTGCTCATACGTGTTATTACGGAAAGTTAGAATATCCCTATAGTTAAAGCAACGAATTGGTTTGCCAGTAAACCAAAATAGATAGGGGATGAAAAGTCGAATCGTAGAGTGAGTGGAAAAACCATGTACGAGTGGGCATGACAAACACGGGATGTTTACTGGTACCTGCGTAGTTGCACCGCAAGAGGGCTAGCGCTTAGCGGCTACGGACTACGCAAGCGCTACATGGTGCTTGCCACGACCCTTGAGCCCAAGTTCGCAGAAAGGAAAGCCTACAAGTGCTTCCCTTGCACTATAAGTCACATGTGGGATGGGAAAATCCCATACCATATTGGTTTTTGGGGAGCTTTCATGCTCTCTCTTACCCTATAGAAGGAGGCCTTTTGCTCCTTTATTATGTACTTCAGATTAGCCATCTTTTTAACTTTTCACTTTTCTTGTGAATTATTTTAAGATCCTCCTACAGTTTCTATTAGGAATAATTTATGAGAATATTAGAAGGCCTATTCTATTATAGAAAAGGGCCTTCACAGTTATTTTTGAGTTGGCTTATGAGTGGTATAACAACCACTTGTTATTATAGAGTTTTCCTTTTTGAGGAGGTTTTGGTCGATGGGGTTCGTGTGGACTGTTCTTAGAGGCTTTCTTATTTTGAAGGCTAGTGCTAACAATGTTTTGTGGGATTGCTCTAAAGGATTACTCTTCAACAAATAAGAGAAGGAACATATCAATTTGTAATGCACTTACTTAGATACTAGGTCTTTTTATAAGTGTTTGTAGACCCGTAGTATCTATGCCATATTTTAACTAGGGTTATATCAATCATGCCATGATTTAGAGATCCTTTTAGGTTAATTTTAAGTTTTGAAATTTCATCATACTAGTTTTCATGTTCATTACTTGCCTAGATTAACTAGTACCAGCTCAATCCGAGATCCCAATACCTCTACAACATCTTGCACCCATCACTCAACAGCCACCACAGCAAAAACCCAAATCCCCACACATTAAGCCAACTCCCAAATGTCCCAAAACCATATCTAAACCAAATGTGCCCACCATTCCTACAACATAACCACAAACCAACCAAAACCTACATCACTCAATCATTCCTTTGTAATTGGCACTCAAAAGTATGTATCTCTTAGGCAATTATATCAATCTAGTGCATCAACCAAATTAGCACGACATCTTACACGTGCTCAAGCTTGTAAAACCAAATCGTGAATGTTGCTTACACATGGCTACTAAAGACTCAACATATCATTCGAAAGCTAAGAAATATGATCATTGCTGATCATTTATGAGTGTTGAATTCTCAGCTCTCATTTGCAACGGTACGTGGGAACTTGTTCCAACTTATTGTACCACGAATGTTATTGGGTGCAAAATGGTTTTCAAGTCAAAAACTAATCCATATGGCTTGATAGATCGACATAGAGTGTGACTTGTTATCAAGGGTTTCTATCAAAGACTTGGTATGGCCTTCACGAATACATTGAGTTCGGTGATCAAACCAATGGCTATCCTCTTGCTAATGTCGCTTTCCATAACCAACCCATGGTCCATCTTGCATTTGAATATCTCAAATGCATTCTTGTATGGTGATCTTGATACGCCAGTATTCATGGTACAACCACCCGGAATATTGATAAAAATTATCCTAGCTTTCTATGTCGGTTGCATAAATCGTTGTATAGATTGAAGCAGTCACCCACATGTGGCATAAAAAATTAACCAAGACTCTCTTAGCCTATGGTTTTTAATGTTCGCAAGCTAATGTCTCTCTATATTATTTGCACCTTGTTATGTGTGCAAATTTTTGTTTGATTTGTGTGGATGATCTACTTATTATTAATTTGTAATGATGATTGGCAATCCTCAACCCTCATCTCTTATTTGAAATCTTATTTTTCCATCAAAGATTTGGGTTCGGTAAAGTACTTCTTGGACATTAAATTCCATCGGCATAATGGACATTTGATTTTATCTCAAAAGAAGTATACACAAGATATGTTAAAAAGGGCTAACATAGGTATGGCCAAAGTCATTTTTACACCTGCTGAAAGATTGGTCAAAGAATGGGTTGCTTGCATTCCAATCTTCAGAATATTGTTCGTCGGAGTCTCGCTTGAGAAATTGACTGTGAGGTAGAAAATGTTAGAGTGACTAGCCGTGTGACCGGCGTAGCCTCTCCGATGCTTAAGTTAGCGACGGAATTGAAAGAGGAGGCAGAGAATAATGAGTTTTTTTGTATATAGAATTTTGTACCTGATTTGTGATGCAAACCCCTTTATATAGAAGTTAGAATACTCCTTATCTAATTAGGATTGAGTCTTTGATTCCAAATAGGACTCTACTTGGATTTGATAGAATCCGTAGTAGAACAGGAATCTAGAGTTGGTGTTGTATACAAACTCTACTGCTAAGCATTGTGAAGCAAGGAAAGACGAGTCATTCAGCTTCATTTACTCGGTCAGGCCGAGTGACTATAGGGAAGCCAATGCTCGTACTTTCCACGTGCTTAACTTTATATGACCGATTTATCAGAAGCCCCCTCGCGAGTCAGGAAAGTTGCTTTAGGGCTTTCTCAGTCGTATCTTCCGAGTGAGCAGGTGATTTGGTGCTCGAAATCCGAATGGAAGCTCATACCATTTTGAAAGTCAAATCTTAATAAGAAAGCCTTGTCAACAGCAAAATCTTTGTTCATCTGAAAAGACAATGGCTAAATATATAGAATCAGCATGTCATCAAGGGCCGCATCGTTTGAGATGGTGGCACTTTGACCGCGTCGCTTTAAATTTCAAATGCGGGATAGCTGGACTTAGTAATCCGTGCCTTCTTCCTAATCTACTTCCACGTATCATCATTTCTATGGCCTAGATTAACACATCTCATTAACAGTTACCACCTTCCTATAAATTCGCCTAAATCGCCATTTTCACTTTCTTCACTTCGAAAATTTCTCAAAGCACATCAACATATTTCCTTGTGTTTAGGAACTTTTCCGGCAACCTCTAATTCTTCGCAAAAGTGCCTCTTTTTCGATCTCAGTCCATTTTCCAATAAGTATTCCATCTTTGTAAATCTTTTTCCTTTTCCTTTTGCACTGTTGTTCTGAGTTTTTGCTTTTCGTTTTTCCTCCAACTTTGAAAATTTTGTGAACACCATAACTTATAACTTGCTACATTTTTCATTCATCAATTTGTTACGAAATAATTCTTTGTGCTGCACCACCAGTGTTTTAATTTCCCCCAAAATCGAAATTCTAGGGTTTTTGAAATTAATTTCACTGTGTGTAGTTGTATTTGTCGAATTGGGTGCCATGAAGATAATTGACTATTCTACTAGTTGCGATTATAGTGATAGTCATAGTAGTAGTGTTGAGATGAATTGATAAGACGAATGGACGACCTTATTTTCAATACGTATCTATGTAGACCTTTAAACATCGATCTGTCTTCTGTCCCTCCGCATTATAGGTTTAAGAGAAAAGCCGAGCATAAGATGGATTCTGAATTCCCTATCCAACCAAGTGGAAGTGAGTTCTCTGGAAATGGAGCATATGAGTGACGTGGGGAGCTAGGAAGTTGAAACTTCACACGAATGGGCGAATTTATCAAATGCCGAGTCAAAGGAAGCTGTGAGACCGAATGTTAATGAGGATGTGGGGGAAGCATCCTCCTCTATGCCGATGAAGAAAGCTCGCAATATGAAACCCCCCCCCCCCCGAGTGGATGATATGGTGCTTATGGTGCACGAGTTGCACATAAAGCATGAAGTAGTAATGTTTGATTGGCTTAGGGAATGCCATGTCATTCTTCCTTCTAGAGACCAACGAGTGAATGCCCCGCCGAATGGATACTTTAACATGTACATGGGCACCATATGCATGGGATTCCAATACCCTCTTTTTGAGTCGGTGGCGGAATTGCTTCGCATATGGAATATCTGTCCAACTGAGCTGCATCCTAGCAAATTTGCCAAGACGCGGGCCTTAACTAATAAGGGGGAGGATCATTATCAGCTGTATAAAGCACCGCGATCTGCCTTCTACATTTTTGACAATCATCCCACCTCCAAGAACCACTTCAAAGAATTTTGGTTTTACATTCGTGTGAACCCAAACCATCCGAAATTCCCAACTGAGTGGTCTTGCAACAAACCAGCCAACTTGTCATCCAAGATACGCCGAATGAGAGATGATAGGGTGGATTTCTTTAAGATGATGGACCAAAATAGATAGTCTCTAGTAGGGGCCGCGTGGACCTCAATCACCGGAGGTCACCTGCTTGTTAGGGATCCGGAAACGCAAAGTGTCATTTATTTGCCTGACAAAAGATGCCAACTAGTACTTACTTCTTTTTTCTTTCTTTGATTATTTTTATTGGAATGGCTTCTCCTAACGATCTTGAAAACCAACTGTTAGCCCAAAAGAAGAAGGCGATGCAAAACAACCAGCAGAAGCCGGTTAAACTGAAGGTAGTCAACCAAAAGCCAGCGGCTAAGGGGCCGGCAGGAGAAGGCGTTGGGTTTAGCAAGAGGCCGACCCTGACAGGCATATTCATTGAGCCGATTGCCAAAAGGCCAAGAAATGCAGAAGTTCCGTCTCAGGTATGTGCCGTCTCATTCATACTTTAGTTTTTCATTTGGTATTAACACTTACACTTCTTCATACTCTTCACTTTATAAGTTACTGAGGCGGTTGATGTCGAGGCGGGTCCAAATCTCCTCCCGGATTGTCTCTATCTGAGTTGATCCGACAAAAGTACCTAGAATCCTCCTGCCAGGATTTGGAAGTGCAGTCTTCTCTTAAGGCGTGCTTCCCTCTGCCGGCTGAGGAGAAGTTGAACAAGGAGGAGAACACCACCATTCTCTCCACTGTCATGTTTCAAGACATGACCTCTATAAGTTTGCTCATATTCTTTGATTATCCTACGATTTTTCAATTCATGATATTTATGGAAGTTGATTTCACATGCCATGTCGTGCTGTGCTGAATTTATGCGACGGGTCCGACAGGATACCTGGTTCGAAGTTTGGTTGTACATGAAGGAGAAAGAGATGGCCGAGTTGGAGAAGAAGCTCGCATCCTCGTCGAGCAAGGCTACTAATGAGGGAGCCAAACGCCATGCGGCTGAGACGAAGCTCAAAGAAGCCAAGCGGATGATTGAGGAGCTTGAAAAGCAACTTGCCAAATCTTAAACGGCCACCAAATCTGCTCTCGAAGCGGTTGCCAACATAACCAATAAGTTGGTCGACTGCGAGTTTCTATATGGCGAGCGTGTACTAGCCTCCTGCCAGGCTCTTCATGAGGACATCTCAAACAAGTTGATCTATGATGTTGAATTTCCATCTTATGATGACTTGGCGGCGCATTAAGAAGCCAGAGCCCGAATGGAAGAAGAAGAGGCGGCGCGCATGGAGGAGAAACAAGCTGGCACGGTTCCGGAGGGTGAAACAGTGGAAGGACCAATCGTAGGACCGAGTGGAGAATCAATCCCCCTGTTGATCCTTCAGTAGCTGAGTAGCTTGTACTTGTAAATTTGTAGTAATTTTTATGTAACTTTTGAGCCGAATAGGCGTATACTTAATAACCCATATGGATTTTTGTAAATACATTTTATTTTCAATGGATTTTTCTTTTTGTTCATTGACCAAGCATCTTTTATTATCCTGTTGCATAATTCAACTTGTACGTTTAGCAGTTTTATTAAAATAACTTAGAACAAACGAGCACATCTTGGGTCTATGATCGACCAACGTTAAGACGTGTGGTGATTAGTGGGAAGCTGGGTGCGGGTATCTGATTCCTAGTTCCGAAGGAACCCTTAACCTTAGTGGCCGAGCACATCTAGGGTTTATGTACGCCTGAGATGGCTATGATCGATCACCATATGACTGAGTGATGATGATTAAGGAGACTGGGTGATCTTTACCGATTCCATCATTCCCTTAGGAACCCTAAGCCTTAATGGCCGAGTTGTGTGAATAGTAGATAGTTTGATTAGAACTTCTAAATTACAAAAAAATTATTGAGCTTGCAAATACATCACTAGTGAGAAAAAGATGAAGCTTTTATTGCTTTTGGAGGAGAATACATGAGCCGGTGTCTGTAATCCGTTAGTCAGCTTTTGGTCCGCTAGGGAGCGTCGCCGTGTTAAAAACCTTAGAATAGGAAAAACCCTTTGGGAAAAAGCCTATTCCAAGGGAAAAAGAGTGCGACCACTTGATTCGCTAGGAATGCGCTAAGGAGTAGTATGGCCTAAGAGTGGTGATGTTCCACGTCCTAGAAAGTTCTTTTCCATCGAGCTTCTCTATTTTGTATGTGGCTGGCCACATGACCTTGCTAACACGGTATGTGAAAGGAAAATTCGGTTCTAATATGCCTAGCATACTCAGCGGAAATTTAAAATTTTCCTAAGCCTAGGTTCTTCTTAATATGCATAATTGAATAAAGCATGCTATGTTCATTATTTACCTAGAATTTGTAAGTATTCTCAAACTTAGATCCAAACTAAATAAAGTAATACTTAAACTTAGCTTAAACCTAAGCATGGCAATTCTAAAATATAGTTCTAAACCAAGTATAGAATTCCTAACTTAAAGCCTAACTAAGCATGCATAAATTCTAAATAAATAATAAACAATAAATAAATACAAAGGAGAAAAAGACCTACTTGTTGAAGACATCCAAGCTCCTTTTGATGCTATGTGTATCCACACGAGAAGCCCGAACAAAAACTCAAAAGGGAAAAAACTTTCGCTAGTCGAGTCGGTGCTAGCCAACTCAACAAAAGAACTAAAATATTAAACTATGCTTTTCCTCGAAAAATATGAAGAAAAAGACTTGGAAGTACATCTTAAAAGGGAAAAAGCGAAAGCCTTTTATAGGCTAAGGGGAGAAAAAATTCTCCCCTATAACCGATGTGGGATGGGAGTATTTTTCCATCCCACAAGCGCGCGCTGCCTCATAGCGCTGCTGCGAGGCATCTCGTAGTAGCCAGTAAGCTACTACGAGGTTTCTCGTAGGTGGGCTGCGAGTTTTCGCGTTGGGCAGCAGCCTAACGCGATACATCTCGCAGCTAGCTTACTAGATTTCTCACAAGCCCAGTTTGTGAGATTTTCTCGGCTTTTCCCCGGGCCCAACCCATCCGTAAAATTTACCTTTTAGTCCTTTATATATTTTAGCCTATACCCAGTATAGAAGTCTTTTACATTGTTCGTGATTTCTCAAAGTGTGTGACCCGTAGGACCCCGAACATCAAGCCACTAAAGATTTTACCCAATTAATTTTTCTCACTTATGAAATATTAATTGCTACGGACTTTATTTATCCAATAAATAATAGTCCTCATCTTTAAACGATCATCGGAGGCCTCTAGCAAGGATTCATGATCCCTCAATGTTCGAGATGCTGTATTTATTTACAAACAAATCCAGATACTACAGTAGACTACTGTGTGATACACTCCATCCATCAAGTAATACCAACTAGTTTTAGGCCATGGATAAGTGTCAACCCTATGGACCGATAAACCGAATCCACCCAGTCCATTTTCTTGTTCCCGAAGTACATTGCTCTTTTGTGAAGTATTAACTAGAATCTCATTCTATTAACACTTACTCTAATAAGAGATTTATGAGCAACTGTCACTTCTACAAGTGGCTAGGTATTTCTCCCTCTTATCTGGGAGTGATGGATCCTATCTTGACAACTCAGCCCACCAACGAGTAGGCGTTATCATACCATTAATTACCCTTTAAACATCCACTAGAGTGAACTTCATAAGAGTAACCCAAAGTATAGTTATGACTACACAAGATGTCTAGCCTCTCAAGTCAAAGGATATTCACACAACTACTGTAATGAGATTTATCATTGACACAGGATGTTATTCCATATGATATCTCATAGTGGGTCTCCAATATACTACCCTAGTATATTCTTGTGCTCATTTCAAGATCCCATCTTTAGCCTGTTGAGAACAGCTACTAAGAAGTGCACCCACATGCTGATCTATCCGTTTCATCAATGTCCATTCTTGATGAAGCTATGATCAGGGATATTTAGACATAATTATAATTACACATAGTGATAATCTCAACAATCAAAGTCCCACTATGATTTATCATATATGCTATAATATATGTCATGGACCTTTGTTATACATTAAATAAAATTGTCACACATTCGAATAACAAAGTAAAATACCTTTTTATTAATTGAAATGGAGTTTACAAATATATAATGAACTACCCTAATTGCTCCTAGGGCATACATTATTACTAACAGTTAGAGCACATCGCAATTATGCGTTCAATCAGCTGTTGCGGAATTTTAACAGAAACATAACCACCCTTCACCATGATGCTAGAATCAAGAGCTGCATCTATGTGCGTGGCGTGTACAACACCTCGAACGGCAGTAGTATAAGATTGTGTAGGACCAGGTTAAATTGGTGGTGAATCACCAGTCGTGACATTCTTGGTGTCCCAAGGAACCTGCGGTTGGCGTAGGGCAAGGAGCTAATTCAGGAAAGATATCAGAAATCGACATTAGGATGAAGAAGGAAGTGAAGAGCAAAGAGTGAAGTCGGAGAGAACGTCGAAGATCGGGGAGCGATCAGCGGAGAGAGCGACGGAGAAACCCTAGCAGAGCCATCTCTCAAATTAATACTCTTTTCTTTCTATTAACGTAAGACATTAGCTTAATTTAAAAAAAATATTGGGCTATCGTATATACATTTATTATATACAAAATATATATGGAAATATGAATAATAAAATATACTACTGCAATAGTTAATTAATATATTTTGTGATGAATACAACAAATTAAATTCAGTTTTACTTTGAGAATTGAAGCTAATTAACATGGTGGAGAGAACCTAGGAAGATAATTCTGTATTGTGTTAAGTGGGATTGTTATTTATAAACTTTCCAATAAAATAATCTATGGTAGTAAATAGTGGTAATTATAGTTACAATTTTACGGCCGGGCGGACTAGCTAGGCTTGGGATTTAGTTATTTCATAACGGCCCGGCCTAGTCCGAGCCTGGCTGTTATTTGTTATTAGTCAGATCGGGTTTGGGTCACAGTTTTTTAGTCCGGCCTGACCGGCCTAGCCTGCCATTGCCTAGATTTAATTTCCATCAACAACAAATTAGAAATATCTTTATTTTTAATTGAAATTGAGTCCGGGAAATTACTATAGAGTATATATTAACTCAGCATTATTGTGTAGCAAAAGTTCAATAAATTTAGAGACAAAGGTCATGTTCTTTTTAACTTATAAAATCTGAACTGAATTGAAATGAAATAAAGTGAGCTGAATTTATTTATAGTCTAAGAGAATAAGGCTTAAAATTTTTATGATATTTTTGTAAGTGGGTTAGTATATATATATTTTGCATATCCAATAAATAAAAAAATTGTGTTTAGCTAAGCTTTGACAAACTAATAGGATAAAACACGTTGTATAATAGAATACATAAAGCATGTGGTGTAATATATGGTTGCTATTTAAACGAGTTTAGATGGACTTTGTCCCTGTACTCCAAGTCAACACCATTTATTTTGTTTGACATAGTAGTATTTGTTTATAAGTAATTGAGTTAGGTGGAAAAGGGGAACAATAATCTCCTCCTTAGAAAAAATATATTAGAAATATCCTTAGGAAATGTCAGTTTACAAGTTACAACCAAAGAAAAGATGGATTTACAAATAAATCTGAAATCGAGAATGAAACGGAAATTCTGTAACATTTGAAAATGAGCACCATTTGAAGTTGCCCTCAAATCTAAACCCGGAATTCACAATTACCCAATAACACCCGCTCATTTCTCCTCCACTACTTTTCACCTCCATCTACACACATACCAACCCACTTAATCACTCATTTTCACCATAAATTAATCTTTCTTCTCTTCTATTTTTTATTGTCTCCATTGAAGCACTCTCTCACATTCACCAAAGAACTCACACACGTATACTTTGTTTTTCTTCTTCAATGGCACCTTTGAAACCTTCAACAAAAGACAACAAAGGTAAACACTTCACTTTTGTTCGTTTCTTTGATGAGGAATTACTTGGAAATTGGTGTTATTTGGATCACTTGAACCATGATTTAGAAACTCTTCTTTCACTAAAGTAGCTTTCCATATGTATGGTTATTAAGTCCTATA
>CAOJBI010497689.1:0-11608 GCA_948277035.1 Euphorbia corollata
TTTTTGCTACCTTGTGGTTAGTCTATCGTTCCCTTTGTGGACTTGTATTTCCCATGTGGAATTGTTCTTGGCTTTGTGCTTGGCTTGTATCTGTTCTTTTGTTTTAATGAATATTTGCCTTTTATCAAAAAAAAAAAAAAAAACTTGTTCAACATAAGTGTACTTTAGCTGAATGAAGTGATAACATGTTAAGAGGGTCAAATGATGAGCAGCCTTGATATAAACTGCTCTTTTTTTTTTTTTTTTTTTTGAAAAAATAAACCATTTCATTATTTAAACAAATATATCATACATCAAGTGGCTTTGATCTAATGGTCACCACCTTAGAGAATCCAAGAATGGGATTGTGTTTTAACCCACAATCAACAAATTTGGTAAAAAAATGCCCTGTGAATCTCAAAAAAAAAAGAGAGATCAATGAATTATGCCAAATAAATGTATCAACAACAGAAGGGAAATCAATAGACGAATCCAGTAGGTAGCAAAACAACAAAATATAGGTTATAGATCTTAAACCGAAAAACATAGATCCGGAAACAAGATATCCTCTAACATCTATATAAACTACACAACATATGATCTCGGAGTAGGCACAATCTTGTCATTCACCGATAGAAATCACATTATACAGGCAATAATTTAACTGTCACGAATATAGTTGTAAGAAAAGTTTATTTTTGATGATGATAAAACAATTTATTTTCATAAAAAATTAACTTTCACAAATGAAATTGTCCTATTATGTTTTTGTGACAATTTTTAATTCTTGAAACTAATATTTTTCTAAGTTGTAACCTAAATTTGTAATTAGTTACAATTACAAAAGCTGTTTGTTAAAATTCATTGTAACAAAAGTTGTTTGTGTGACGTTAGAAGAGTGTGCTACAAAAATATTATTAATTTTATTTTTGTGATCATATTTCTTATAAAAATAAATATAGTTCATAACAAATGTAGCTAAAAATATTGCATATATGACAATACATAGAAGCTGTTATAAAAATGATTTTGTGGCAAATTAAAACAATTGTAATGATAGTTTGATAATTTTTTGTTAATATAATAATTATCGGTTGTCATAAAACTAAAATATTTACTCCCCTCTCTCTCTCTCCCCCTCTCTGCCCTGTCTGTCTTCAACACTCACGATTTCATCTCTATGGGCACCCCTTTCCGACCTTCGTTTTGATTCTCTTATTCGCTATTGACCCTCGCTGGATCAAGATTTTATCCTTTGTAAGCGCTCGATTAATTTACCTCATGCTCATTCATATTATTTAGTTTACTTTAGAGTTTTTGCAAGTTAATTTTTCGGTGTCACCTTGCTTCTTGCTTTTCGCCCTCTTTTATGCTCTCAGTTTTTTGTATTCATTTTTTATTGGTTGTCTGTAAAATGTCAATTTGAAGGCTTAGGTTTTTATTTCAATTTCCCCTTTCATAGGGAATGACGTTGAAGAGGGGATCATCCTGGTTACCGTGGCGCAGATATGGATCTCCATTATCGATTCTTCTATTATTTTTATTCTCTCTATTTGCGCCGTTAATTTTCTTTGTTGGCCGTAGGTTGTATACAAGTGCTTCGATTGGTTAGCTTTTTTAATTATTTGTTCACACCGTGTTCTTTTCATATACCGTTAGGGATTTTTTGGTTGGCGGAATGAATAGAATAGGAAAATGAATAGAAAAGATGACAAATACGGTAGAGTTTTTGTATAGACTCCGTCATCGGAGGGAATAGCTGTTCCAAGTTACTATAGGAATCACGGAATAACAACTATTCCCCCCGGATGATGGAGTCTACACAAAAACTCTACCATATTTGTCATTTTTTCTATTCATTTTCCTATTCTATTCTGTTGCGCCAACCAAACAAGCCCCTGGGATATGCAAGGTCATTTTTGTGCTAAATCTTCTTGTAGTTTCTTTAATGTTGTCAGTTTTTATATATCTTTAGTAATTTAGACTTAATTTAAGCATAATCTTACAACCTTAAACATTGTCAGTTTTTATCAATTTAGGAAACAGATTTTCGTCTAATTTGGTAGTAGTCTAGTGGATAAGCTTGGATGTCGTCTTATAATTCTACTTCGATCTGTCTTAGACAAGATCTATTGCACCAAGAGAATTATTATTAGGTTTCTACATTACATTGAGTTCTTATCACCTAAGGTAATTAGCTATCGTGTGATTCAATTTGTAGCATTTGAAACCATCTCATTATCATCCTTTTGACTCCGTCAATTTGTCACAAAGCATTTGCATATGGACAGAAACACACACTAATGTACATGCAGAGTAACATTACTTGGTCGATCTTGTATCCTGAAATACTTCATACTTATTTTAACTATGAATTTTCATTGCCATGAAAATTAAATCACTTTTCATAGGGAAGGTTATTGCCTACAATCTCTCACCCTTATAGTAATATGTTGCTCTGTAAAAATCACTTCTCTCAAAAGGCAAGGGCGAGTAGGCGTTCACTTGGTTACATATTTTTATTTCCTTTATATCATGTATTGATTGTTTTAATCAGATTATTTCAATTATAAACCAATCTATTAGTTTAATTATGTTATCACAGCCAGTATAGTTGATTTGGGGCCCTTTCAATCTGTTTTTTTAGAAGAAATTTGTCAGCTTTGTGGAAAGTTCAAAGGGTAGATGCATAAGCGAAGAATGATTTCATTTCTGAGGCTAGGATAAGTTTCATGCTCTACCATAGATTTGAGCAGGGAGCCTCCATTTCAACAACAAAGTGCACATACAAGTGAAGTTTCTCCAACTGTTTGTTATAAGAGCTTTATGAAAAGGTATGAGTTTGGTTGTTTTTGTCATGAAAGTTACTATGCTCTAATTGAGGGAATTGATTGGAAACACCATTAAAATGCATATGCATTCTTTATATGTATGTTTGAGCCTCAAGAAACATGCAATCTTTTAGTGTTAATGGACTTCGTTTCAAGGCTTTGCATATTTGTTCCTGTCGATCATTCTCTTTTTTTAGTAAAGTGTATATTGACTTTGTTTCAAGGCTTTACATACTGTATTTTGTTTTCCTTTGTTCGTATTCTACTCATTAATTGATAGCCTCTTCTTCTACTCATTATTGAGTTTCAAGAGTGTGTATTCGTTTTATAAATTTGAGTTCCCATCGATCCAAATTATACGGTAATGAGTTGTTACAATGATACAATGATATTTGTAACAAAGAGATAACTTGTAACTGATATGCATTTGTTACAAGAACAATTTAGTCGCCAACTATATACGTGATGATAATAGTCGTTGCAAATGATATTTTTTGTGACAACAAAATAAAGTCGCCATGTGTTCTTAGTTCAATTTCAAAGATTATTTGTGACAACCTACTATCTTGTGACAACTAGTTTTCTTTTTAGTTACAACTACACTTGTAACAAATGAATTGATGTGACAACAATTAATTGCACAAAGATTTCCATTTCTGTGATAACTTTTATTGTTACATTTGGGTAAACCTTATGGACGGAGTTTTATGTGATAATTTCTGTGATAATTTATTATCACATATTAGTTTTTTGCGACAACTTTTTATTTTTTGTGACAACATTTTCTATCATAAATAGTTGGATTTGTTGTAGTGATTTTTAAGGCTCTAAGCAAACAATATATGGAGAAAAATGGTTGGTCGTTTTTAATAAAAAATATTTGGGTTAAGAAAAAATAAAATGTGTAATTGAGTATTAAACTGAAATTATAATAATTATTTTCAAATATTTATGAAAAAAGTGTAAGTAAAATTCAATTAAGAGTAAATAGAGTTAAAATTGAATGCATGCTAATTGTTTATGGTCCATTCAAAATAAACAAGATCGTTTAATTGAAAAGTTACAACAAATATTAATTTTTTACACATTGAAAATAAAATTATGGATCCTTCCAAATGGACCCTAAGCCCATGTTTGCTTTCATGATTTTTCATGATATGGTATGGTTTTCACTAAAAGTAACATGTTTAGTTTCATGGTTTCTCATGGTATGGTATGGTTCATCATGGTTTATAAGACCATGAAAGCCCAATTTTTTGAAACCGTGAAATTGGTGGTTTCCCATGGTTCAATACAATTTTAAAGAAACCACACCATATCATATCATGAAACCAAACAACAGTTTTTAAAATGGACAAGTTTTAAAAATATACCAAAATCCAAAATTAATTTCATTGAACTTTTAGTTGTTAACATAAAATGTCCATTTGAAGTTTTGTTTTTACATGCATACGTTCCTTTTCAATTTCTTTGTCTAATTAACTATAACATGTGTAGAACATGATTTTTATATATTTTCTTATCTTATTTTGACATTATCTCTTAAACCGTTCATTTTTTTATATGTCGCTTTAGAGTTTTTTGTTCGTCTCATTTTTATCTTCGAAACGCCATCCATTATGACATACTTTTTCGGGAAAAAAAAATTCAACTGTTCGATATCTAGTATGAACATAGTAATAAGCTTATATTTCGTTGGAAATTTATTACTGCTAAATACTAGCATGCTACTAGTTTGTTATCAGATGTGCAAAAATAAATATTATTAAAACTAGCATGCTACTAGAAGTGCAGAGGCAAAAACTGTTAAATACTACCATGCTACCAGGTTGCTACAAGAATACCAGATGTGCAAAAACAATTACTAATAAATACTAGCATGCTACTAGATGTGCAGCGGCTATTACTACTAAATATTAGAATGCTACTAGTTTGCTATCATATGTGTAAAAATAATTACTATTAAATACTAGCATGCTACTAGATGTGCATAGGCAACTACTGCTAAATATTAGCATGTTACCAGTTTGCTACCATATGTGCAAAAATAATTATTATTAAAATACTAGCATGCTACCAGGTAGCTAACACGTAGCTACCAGGTATCAAAAAACCGAAAAAAAATTCGAAAAAGTATATAACAATGGATATCGTTTCGAAAATAAAAATGAGACGAATAAAAAACTCTAAAATGGCATGTCAAAAAATTAAACAGTTTGAGAGATAATTGCAAAATAAGATAAGAAAATTAAAAAGAAACATGATGCTTATCATGATGTCATCAATGAGGGGGAGAATATATAGAAACGTAAAACATGTAATTGAAAACTTTAAAAGGGACATAAATGTAAAAGATGTAAAAGGATGATATACATGTAAATAAAATTCTTAAACCATATATTTTTAACAATTTCCCTTTTATTTTTGACAAAAGGGATATGAAGTTTGTAACTGTCAACAAATAAGGGATTTATTGCTCATTCTGTCTTATATTAATGACGTGACAAAGGGTGATTTTTTAAACCTGATTTCCAATATAAATTGAAAATAAAACCCTAGTTAGTCTTCATTAATATCCCTCTTTCGGAGCTGCCATCTCTCAGATCTGTTTGCCTATATATGAATATGTTATTTTTTCTTCTTCTTAATCAGATGTTTATCTGAAATCTAAGTTTTCTCAAAATCACCAGTTGGGAAATCGGACTAGAAGTTGCTTGATGTTGTAGGCTGGTGTCGAGAAAATGAAACCGAGGTGAAACGCTAGATGGAGTTGGCAGACGATTGCGGAGAAGAGATAAAAGTGGTTGAAGTGGAGAAACGATGTGATAGCTGAATATAGAGCTACTAATTAAGTGAAATCATCTTTCATTTTTCAACAAATTAGAAGAAACACAACCTATTGGAAAAATAATGTTTATCTAAAATTTGAATTTAGAAGAAGAAGCACAATGTGATGGAGAATGAAAAATTTGGTCAAATATTGTCCAAAGATCGGCTTTTCCTTTTACTTGGATTCCTATTTTATTTTTGATATTTAGTCAATTCAGGCTCCGGGTCTCGACTGTTTGGATGGAGATGTAATATTTTTCTTCAAGGATTTAAGAGGAGGAAGGAAATGAAGAAATATTGATTTTATCAAAATTATCCATTACCACGTTATCTTAATTAACGGAATAAAAAAAAAATACTTTATCTCCAATCTCCATCTCAGAACCCAACATGACAATGAAATATTTTTTAAATTTTCCTTTTTTTCTTTTTATTTACCATACATTGGTTGCCATATGCGCATTATGAAGGAACAAAATATAGAACCGTTGGATCTAAATATTATGGTTCGTTGCCGTTAGATCATGTGTTGTTGAAACTCGTGATTATCCTCTTTCTTTCTATTCCTATCTAAACTTAAAAGAAATACTATCACTTTATTTAAAAAAGAGAGAAAAAAAAATCTATAATAAAAGAAAAAGTAAATAACAAGTACGATTTCTTCTCAAGTTCGTCTGATCGGAGGTTTTTCCATCGCTACAAAACGACTTCTATTTTTTTTTTATTGATTTTCTCATCTTTCTCAGTTCCGAATTGATTCCTTTGTTTTCGCTGCTCGGAGACATCGCGATCACTACTTCTTATGCTATTGAGCAGAATCCAGGTAACCGTTTCTTCATTTCTACTGATTTGCTTATTTTGATATTTTTTCTTAATTTTCAACTTTTCTGAAGCTTGTGTCCTCTAGTTTCTTCTATGATAATTCGAGTTTTGGAAATTGAAATTGAGGGATTAGTGTGCGGATCTGGGCACTGCATTTCTTACCGGTTGATTTCTTTTGAGATTTGTGATAGTTCTGTAATGGACCTTTTTGTTTCAGTTTATTACTGAAAAATTGGGTTTCTTATTAACTCTTCTCTTAAATTAGGCTGAGATGGTGATGCAACCTATGCTAATTGCTAAGGATTAGTAGGTTGAAACATAAGATCTATTCTGAACTTCGATATGGCATCATGTGGGGGTTTTCATGCAAGTTGGTTTGGAGTTTGGACATTAATTTCACGGTGTTTGAATTTTGATATAGTTGTTCAATGTTTTTTTTATCTTTGAAACTTGCGAGTAATATGTCTTGTTGGTTGTGGTTTGTTTGATTATTTTCGTTTCCTTGTTGAGTTTTGGTAATATTTGTTCTTTCAAGTCATAATCTACCTCCAATTTCTATCTGAATCTTCATATTGATAAAAGATGAGAAAAAAAGAAAGAAAAGAATGTAAGTATTCATATGCCAAAAATATCAGCTATGGTATGTCCATTAACAACTGAAGAATGAGGAAGGTGATAGAGGGAAGAAAATTTGTTATGAAGGGAGAAAATACTGAAAGTGTTGTTTATAGCTACCCACAGAGGTGAAGGCTGGAATTATTTTTGATATTGAACAAATTATTCTCTCTGCTACCGCCAGTCTTTGTGATTTGATAAAACTGAATCCATTGTGGAAGTTAAGTATTTCCAAATTCTTAAAATGGTTTGTTTTTAAGTATGCTGTATGTATAACTGTGTGATGATAATGGGGTTTTGAAGTAAAAAGTTGGGCATAAATCTGATTCTTCCATATTTTATCTAGATGTTTTTTTTTGTTGTTTTTTTTATTTCCACAGTAGTTTCTAATACTCTCTCCCTACTTCTGATTTGTTACTGATTATTTCTGTGGGCTTGAACAATCAGGAGTTGAACGATGCATGCTAGGCATCGAAGTCCTGGAAATGGGTACAGGTCTGCTTTAGTGGGGATGGGACTGGGTGGCTCAAGGGTATCCCCAGAAAGTTCAGCCAGAGGCCATAGCTTCTTCAACTCGGAATATAGAAGCTTCAACAACAGGGGCTTCGGCCGAGGTCGGGGCCAGGCCCAGCCCAAATCTTTTCAACATGCACCTCAACCTGAACAACGAAAAGGAGACATTTTGATGGAAGCTGGTAGACTTGCAGCTGAGTACTTAGTTTCCAAGGGATTGATACCTCAGAGTGCACTTCCTCGTAAGTGGCATAATGGGGCTTTGAAGAAGCAAGTTGGTGATTATCAGGATTTTAGGCTTCAAGAAGATGCTTTGCAGGAGGCACGAACATCTGCCCATTCCCGCCTTGGAAGTGGTTTTTCTGATATAGGTGTTGGGAGAAGAAGATATTCTGATGATTTCAGTTCAAGGAATCATGGGAAGGGAAGGAGAGGAGAAAACTATCAGCAGAATAATGGCTCAGAGTGGGGCAGAGAATATGGGAGGAGTGGGTCTTTGTCAGATAGGAGTAGGATATCTCCTGACAGTGAGGGGGAGAATGACGCAATGTCTGGAAATTTTGAGGAGCAGCAAATTGCTGAAGAAATTGGTGATAGAATGCAGAAGTCTGGCCTGAGTGGTTCTGCACCAGGAAATGATGAAGCTGCTGATATGGAATCAGGAGTAGAATACAACAATTCAGATGAAATGGGTTCCAAAGCAAGCACTTCTAGTTTTGAGAAAGATGAGACTGAAAAGGAACCTTCAAAGGAATCAGATTGTATAACGGGCTCTAATGTAGGAAATGAGGAGGATGCAAATCGCACTAGTGGAGCTGATAAACAGATTGTTCCTAATGACTCGATCCAGCACTGTAATGTGGAGAATGATCACTCAAGAAAACATGGATCTGATTTACTAGCACTCTGCAAATTTGCCAAGGTCCCAACCAAAACTCGCTCAGCATTGACATACCGTGTGCCCAAAGTTGATCAAGTTGTGAACACCGAAGAGGTAAAAGCATCTGAGATTGGGCCTTCTCCAGGGTCTGATATATCAGGTCAAGACAGCATTGTTCAATTTGCTGCAGCTAATGTGGCATCAAATACTACCCATGATTTAGAAATTCTTGATTCTGAAGCATCTAAAGAGGTTCCTGTACAATCTGCGCTTGAGGTGGGAGATTTAAGTTCTACAATTGGTGATGTTCAGGGTAAATGCAAGAGGTCTCAATCCTTTCCAGATAGATATTTTTTGCAAACCAATGAAGACCTGAGCCAGGGAGTTCCGGATTTTGGAAGGTCCACTTCAGTGAAAGAGAGAGGTGAGAAACGAAATGCAGAAGATAGTGATATGAATGATGTAACCAAGAAACCCAGAGAATGGCTTCCACCCTTGATTGGTACAGTCAGCAACCCTCTTCATATTTCAAGTTTAAGTAAAAAACAAGAAACTTCTCGAGAAGGAATGGTTTCTTCTGAGCAGCCAGACATGGTGGCTTTTGCCAAGGACAGCTTGGTTGATAGCCATCAATTTCCAAAGACTGGTACTGATCCATGTGCTGAATATCCTCAAGAAAAAAGGCTTTATCCAAGTTCATTTAAGATCTGTGATCTTAATTTAATGGAGGCTTCTGAAATAAGTGATAATCATTGTAATGATCAAATTCTTATGTATCCTTCTATGACAGCATGCAAAACTGAAGCAACACAAATTGACATTGATTTGTCAATGAGTAATTCGAACCTATCTGGTGAATTTAATAGTTGTATAGGCAATGGAAAGAACATCGAAGTAATTGATTTGGAGAATGATTCTATTGAAGAAGATAACAAGGCTTTTGGTGATACACAAAGAAGGTATGTTTCTCTCATAACTATGGTATACCTTTATACTTTCCTAAACTTGTTTAAAACAGTAACTGAATGACATCATGTCACATGCTATGATACTCTTGAATGGTTGTTATATTGTCTTTCTCAATTATAATGTCTAATTTCTGTATGCAAAATGTATTTGCTAGTCAGTCCTTGCAACCTTTGCACATTTCAACACTCTCTTAACATTTATTGCTCCAGGGAAATTGATTTTTCTGGCACAGAAGGTTTCCCAATTCGTCCACAGAATGCTGAAGATATTGCTGATGCTCAAGATAATTATGATGGTTTAATTTCAGAATTCCTTTTTCCAAATTGTTCTGTAGCTGAGGACATCAATCCACTTCAGAATGAGATAGGTCTTCACAGTGGAGAGGTACTAATTATAAGTCATCTGCATCACATTAGTTTTTATCCGAAATCTTGCACCCATTATATCAGAACTCGAGTTTTGGAGTCTTTTTGTTAGATGAAAGTCAATATATTGAGATGTTATGTGAAACTGATATCTCTTTTCCTTTATATAGTTACTGAGTTATTTTGTAATTCTGTTGCTTCAGGGGACTCTCGGTGATGATGATTCAATTTACATGTCTCTGGGTGAAATACCATTAAGTATGCAATTATTTTATTTTCATTCTTTCTTGTGTCTTAAAGTGCATGTTTCATTTGTCTGTTATGCAATATAGATAGTCCCCAAAGATGATATAACTAATACTGACACTATTGCTCACAAGAACCGAGTTATCAAATACGATCTTGACAGTTTAACAGACAATGCACAATATGGTATTTCCAAAGGAAAGTTCACAAGAAAACTTAACACCTCAGTAACACATAACAGACTTTGCAGTGTGTACAATGACAATCTAGTGAGTACGTGTATATATACCTATAATGTTGCATGCTGCTATTAAATGTGCACACCAATTTGTATGGATGATTTATTTTGTAAAATGCATTTTTATTTGGATCACTGATGGGCATAAAAAGATGGAAATCATGCCAATTAAGATTCAAAGTTTTCTTCCATTTTTATTTTTACTACTCTAAGGTTAAGAGTAAGGTTTTTGAGATTTTCATTATAACCCATGTTTGTAGTGAATTTAAGAATTTCTTGAAAGACGGGGACTTGGGTTTGTTCCTTTGCATCAGAGGTGAACAATTTCAGACATAACATGCTAAAATTTTCTGATGAAGTTTTGATTGGAGAGGATAGAGGTTTCATTAGCAAACATGCTTTTAGATTGTCATCTCTTTTGTTTTCATAAAATTTTACTTTCCACATTTCTTTCCAGGGATGGATAGAGAGAGAGAAAAATTCAACATGAGACATGAGTTTGATGGTTTGAGCTATTAGCCTATTACCTGTAGCTAGGCTGTTTTTTCTTTTTGCAAATTCTCTTCAGTGTAGAGCTAAATAGCAACCTTTCTGTGTATTATACATGAGTTCTTAATTGTCATAAAATTACTTCTTACTTATCATTAAATTGGTTTGATAGCTTGCAATTGTACTTCTTATTTGAGCCAATAACTTGCTGCTACTATAATGCGTATAATCTTGTATTACTTCTAAGTTCCTTTCGACTTCCCTGCTTCAGTGGTTCTCATACTGTTTTCTCACAGGCTTTATACCAGCTTGGGAGGAACAACCGTCAAACGAGTATGGGAAGCCTTTTTGATCTCGCAATTCGTCAAATCTGTAAGGCAAAATCTAGTCTGTATGCTTCCTGTTGGTTGCACAGGGTACTTCCTATCTTATATTATACTACTTGATAGTTGATCCAGATACAATCGTACTTTGAATCGATCCTTCATGTTATCATAAAGGATCCAAGTAAATGTCTCCACTATTAGGAATTGTAGGAGTGATGTCAGTTTTCTGTATAATTTCACTCATTTGATGTGGGAAAAATGTTTATCATATTGATTAGAAGTGGTTAAGAAATGAAATTGTTTTTACTTGGATCCTCCAATTCTATCCATGTTTTAAAATCCATCCAGAATCAGCGAATCGGTCAGTTGAACAGGTCAACTTGAAACCGATGCTGAATTGCGGTTCAAAACGGGTCAAGAACATGGTAGAAATTAAACTTGAAGAAACCTAGATCCATAGATGGAAAGCCTTGTGTAAAACATTTTCCTTTATCCGTTCTTCTTCT
>CAOJBI010497973.1:0-12399 GCA_948277035.1 Euphorbia corollata
AAGGTAGAAGATGTATAAACTCCACATGTGAGGCAACCTCTATCTTCTCTTAAAGCATGCCCATCCCTTAAGTAAGCATCTTTTATGTTTCTTTAGCTCATTTTGACTCCATTCTACAAGAATCTCCGATGTACCTAAAATAGAAGCTGCCTCACCACAACTGTAATGAGGTAGCTGCACGAGATTGCTGCAGGTATTTAGCCACTAAACTCCATATTATAAATGCACAATGAATTGAAGAAAATCAGATCTAGCATTAAAGAGGCAGAATACGTTTTAATGGAGAAAAGAACAAACTGAAACTTTTTCTTCTCTCTAGAGAAGCCAACCAAAAAGAGCCAAATTTCACCTTTTTATAGGGTGAAAAAGTAAGTTCTAGAGATAATAAAATAATACACAATAAATGATGTCCACAAAACCAGTTACTACTCCCAATGAACACAACTAGATCTAGATAATTCTACTCAAAATATCAGCTCATTTCTTTCTCCCCTAGCTTACGCCACTTTAGCCCATTTTTTGGCCCAATAAAAAGTCACGTCCAAGTACCTGCAATAAAGAATAAAACAGCCCATTAATTCATGAAATTTGCCTCCAAACTAAGTGAATTGCTTGCCAAATTACCTATATTTACTTGGAATAAATTATGCTTATCAGAGAGCACCGACTGAATGAATCAGTCTAACCCTAGCTTTAAGGACTTCTTTTATATCAGCAACAAACAGGGTCTGGGACGATATGGGCTTCTTAGCAGGAAATGGGCTGAAAGCCAACATAACTATCGGGCTCTTCAAATCTCCACCTTTGGATTTCAGGTAATCTTCCTCAACAAATGCCTCACACAACCCTTGCATAGGGGTAATCACTTTTACTTGCGGGCACAGTTTTCTTGACACAAACTCAAGGACTGCACCCCTTGCAACTTTTTCAATGCATTGTGTGTTAAGATAAGTGGAGCAATTTGGGATCAGTGGAAGACATATTTTCCTTAATTAATGGAAAAATTAGTGGAAGTGGAGCACTTACAAACTGTCTAACACTCACTTAGTGGAAATCATACATAAACACCTACTAGCACTTACATGTATCAATTTCTATTTAAAGCAATGTAATGAATGAAATTATCATCAATCAAATAATCAAAACCTTCGTTCAACCAATCTATTATTTTATCATGGCATCAGAGCGAATTATAATTCTAGGACCATAATTTAGCAACCTCATCACCTGCCAATTTACCAGTCACCATGTCCAACGATTGATTGGATCAGAAAGCTTCGGCTACCAAGTCCGGAGACGATAACTTAAAAAGGCAATCTGGAACTAGTAAATATAACCTGTCAATCCAAATTACAAACTTGTTAAAACAAACCCTCACAAATCAAAATCCAAAACAAACCCTTTCAAACAACCTTACCATCATCATTAAGCTCAATAATCAAAATTATGCGTTGTGGGCACGCGTGATCAAAGTTGCAATCGGAGGAAAATCTAAAGCATTGTTAAATCACCTTAGAAGAAAACCAATACCCAAACCAGGAGATGAGGATTATGAGAAATGGGAACAAGACAATCTGGTTGTGTTTTCATGGCTTATTCAAAATATAGAGCCACAGTTAGCCAGCAACCTGACCATGTTCCCTACTGCTAGAGCCTTGTGGAATGCTCTTGTCACAACATACAGTAGTGGCAGAGATAAATTACAAACATTCTATCTTCATTCGAAGATTAATGGCATGAAACAAAATGGACAGACCTTTTGAGAGTTTTTGGATTACCTTGCAAGGGGTGTGGGGGGAGATTGATCGGAGAGAGCCGAATCCGATGACCTCAGGAATTGATATAGCAACATACAACCAAATTCGATAAGAATAAAAGCTATTTCAGTTCTTAAATGCCATAGATCAAGAAATTCATCAGATTAAAAGAGAAATATTAAGGTAGGAACCATTACCGTCACCAGAGGCAGCGTATGCTGCACTTCTAAAGGAAGCAGCCCACCTTACCATTTTGGGACCACCAACCAAAACCATCCAACAACAAGGTATAGGCAGCGGCTTAAACGTATTAGGAATAGAAGCTATAGGAACGGTGATGCAAGGGCAATGACGGTTAGGCAAGCAATCATCATTTTGTCAAGACAAATCAAAGCTCAAATGCACTCTTTGTGGAAAAACAAAGCATACAAGAGAAGGGTGCTTCAAAGTCATTGGATACCTCAATTGGTGGCTCGATGTAAGCAAGAAGAAGAATCAAAATACCGGGACAGCCGCCGCCAACATGGGTAGCTTGTAAGCCACCAGCAGCAACGATGGCGGCCAAGGGAGTAGCGACACCGAGAGGAACAGAGGCAACGAAGATAGCCAATGGGGTGGCGAAGCCGAAAGAAGGAGAAGGAGTATGGAAATGGCGGCTAAAGGGGGAGGGGGAAACCCTGAATCTGATTTAAGAGGTAAAGGGTTTAGGAATTTGCCCTCAAACCCTTCTATTTTTCATTTTTTGCAAATTGGGCCTTCATATTTACCTTTCCCTTAATTAACCCCAAAAATGAAAAATCAATTGAGATAAGCCCAAAAAACATCATTCCTTTGTGAATATTGCCCAAAATAATAACCCTCCTAAAACTACATCTTGGATTTTCAATTGTGGTGCTACATATTCAATGACGTTTGATTCACGAGATATTAAAATCCAAACTAAGCCTGAGAAAACTCATTTTATGGTGGCTAATGGGGAAATTATTCCTGTAATAGGAGTTGGATTGATTAATATCTCACCCAATCTCAAATTATCTAATTGCCTTTATATTCCATATATATCACACAAATTGTTATCAATTAGTCATGTTACAAAAGAACTCAACTGTACCGTACTAATGCATCCAACTTTTTGTGTCTTATAGGACATCAGAACGGGTATGATTATTAGGCGTGACACTGAACACCGTGGACTGTACTACGTGGATGAGGTTGCTCAAAATGGTACTATGATTGTGAACACGGTCGCCAAATTGAAGGAACAGGCTCACTGGTTTTATACCAAGATAGATTTCTTATGAAAACTGATGCAAAGGAGTCGCCACTTAATTTCAATTTTTAGAGGTCAACTAAGAAAATCCTAAAATTTAACCAGAGAAGGGTTCAGGGAACATGTCAGAACTTGTGTTTTTGGACAAAAGATGTAATGCAGGTTAAAAGATAGCTTTTTAATGATTTGACTTGAAACCCGTAATTAATTTACAGATCGGCCTACATATCCCAATTTGAATAGGGAATCAAAGTCAATGTAGTTCGAATATGCCTTTTGAAGGCGAAGGGATGCATTATGCATGAATGTATGCTTTTAAAGCCAAGTTGGGTTTATTTAACCAAATTAATTTATAGACTTTAAGTCTTGATGCTTCTTTTGAAGGCTTAATGATTAATTGAATGCTTCTTTGAAGGCTTAATTTCAAGTTGATTTGGCTTTAGGCCAAAGATTGATTGATTGTGATGCTTCCTTTGGAAGGCTTATGAATGATTTTAATCAAATTAAAGATTTGATTGAAAAAGGATGACTTTGAGTCAAAAGCTTGAGTGGCTTTAAGCTAAAAAGGTTAATTGATTGAAAAGAAATGACTTCATGTCAAAATTGGAGGACTTTAAGCCAAAAGAATTGATTAATTGAACCCATTTTAGGATTCCCTTAATTGACCATTTTTAATTAAAGAATGTTCCTTAGGAACTTGAGATGAAAGGAATGCAAGATACAAAGAATGTTCCTTAGGAACTGAGATGAAGAGAAAGTAGATGAAAAGAGTTAGAGAATCATACCTTGTTGGCATTTGAATGATTGAATGATCCAAATTAATTCAATTTAATTTTTAATTAAAGTTGAAATTTAATCGGGCAGAACTTCGTCGTAATTAAAAATTAAAAGACTCGATTTGATTGACAGAAAGCTTCGAAAGGATCGAATAAAGGACTTAGAGAGAGAAGACTGTTGCTCCGAACAGTTTGGGACCCCGAAAACTGAGCTGGAGGGGGTTTTTATAGGCAAAAAGGCTGAAAAAGACGAATTAGGGCGAAATAGTAATCTGGCGCACTGTAGCGTGCACTGTGCGCGGGGTCGCGCGCACTGTGCACGGGGTCGCACGTACTGTGCGCGGGCCTGCGCGCACTGTGCTCGGGGTCGCGCGGACTGTGCGCGGGCCTGCGCGTTGGTTTTTTTTTTTGTTTTTTGGATTTTCTGGGAGTTCTGGATCTCCGATTGAGATTCCGGGACCACTTCCACGATCCTCGATCCGTTGCGGTCGTTTAGAGTGGTATATCAACATACTTCTGAAGAATATTACCGGAGCTGCCTCGGGCGAACACTCGTTTGGTGCGATTCTTCACGTTTTCGTGATTTCCGGGAGTTTCGGACTTCCGAAAAAGATTCCGAGATCACCTCCGTGATCCTCGTTCCATTGCGAACATTTCAAGGGGTATGTTGGCATGCTTCCGGAGACTTTTTGCCGGAGCCGCCTTGTGCCGCTCGACTGGCTTTCCGAGCTGAAAAATCGAGTATTCACAATGATGCTTGCTCACGGGACTACAAAAAGAGAAGCATAGCTTTGGCATCGAAGATTAGGACATCCATCCATAGATTATTTACAAATTTTCTTTCCAAAATTTTTTAATTCCCGAAATAAATTGCATTGTGAGACATGTGTTTTGGCCAAAAGTCACAGACAAACTTTCAAACCAAACAATACTAAGTCCAATTCTCCTTTTGATTTAATTCATTCCAATTTATGGGGCCCATCACATATTATGGATGGATACCTTTTTCTTTACTTTCTTATTTTTATTGATGATTGCACATGTATGACTTGGGTTTATTTTTTTAAAAATAAATCTGAGGTATCCGAAAAATTTTGTCCAATTTTATACAATGGTTCAAACCCAGTTTGACAAAACTATTTTTTACGATATGATAATGGGGGGGAATTGGTTAACTTATCTATGAAAGTTTTTTGTCAAGAGCACGAGATTATTCATCAAACCACATGCCCTCAACTTTTGAACAAAACGGTATTGCTGAAAGAAAAAATAGAATCCTTTTAGAAATAACTAGAGCACTGATCATTGAATCCAAAGTACCCAAAAATTTTTGGCCTGAAGCTTTAGCCACATCCACCTACCTACTCAATGGACTCCCCACAAAACCCCTCAACTTTCAAACACCTATCCAATCCCTAGCCACATTTACCAACATAACTCCACCTTTAACCCTTCAACCTAGAATATTTGGTTGCTCTATCTTTGTTCATATTCCCAAGATAAAACGAACCAAACTTGACCCATGTACCGAAAAATGTATCTTTGTTGGTTATGAAATTAATCAAAAGGGTTACAAATGCTACAATCCAAAAACCCGCCACATACACACCACCATGAACTGTAATTTTTTGGAAACTGAGTATTTCTACAATACCCAACTTAGTGTTCAGGGGGAGAATGAATATGTAGATACACTCAGTTTGCTACCTGAAATTGTTACTCCAATCGAAGAAAGACCAGAAGTTCACGACATTCATACAACAGTACCATTGAGCAAACTTTTGATGCTTCCATATAGTCCTCGGAGTCTAGTGGCTCATTCAATAGTCAACTTACCTAGTGTCCGAGGTAAGGAAAATTGAATCCTCTGATTTTGAGGTAAATGATGATCTTGAAAATATGGTGGAGCAGGTAATAAAACAGAGAATAGAACTAGAAGAACAATTTACACTACCTCCCAAAAGAAATAGGGATGTTCCTCTTGATGGATACTCACCGAGCCTATAATTCAAAAACGGCCGAGATACCCGATTGCCCTTATTGCACATGGAAAGCTATCTGAGGAAGCCAAAGCCTTCATAACAACTCTATGCGAAGAAGAGATTCCAAACACTGTTGAACTTGCCTTGGTATCTAACAATTGGAAGAAAGCAATGAAAGAAGAAATGAAGGCACTCAACAAAAACAATACATGGGAGAAATATACTCTACCTGTAGGAAAAAGACCGGTTGGGTATATACAATTAAACATAAGCCAGATGGTTCAATTGAAAGATACAAAGCACGACTAGTAGTGAAGGGATATACTCAAACCTTTGGCATTGACTACTAAGAGACTTTTTCCCCAATGGCCAAAATTGACACTATCCGAGTTTTATTCTCAATTACTGCGAACAAAGGATGGCCACTTCATCAGTTTGATGTTAAGAATGTTTTTCTACCTGGAGATCTAAAAGAAGAAGTCAACATGGAAGCATTGCTAGGATTCAAAGATGAATTCAACAAAGGAGAAGTGTGTCGACTAAGAAAGTCTCTTTATGACCTAAAACAATCACCCAAAGCATGGTTTGGAAAATTCACACTAGTAATGAAGAGATATGGATTCAATCAATCTAACTCAGATCCCACTTTGTTCCTCCAACAAAGAGGTGAACTTATAACTTGTTTAATTATCTATGTCGATGACATGATTATTATAGGAAACAATATAGAAAAAATTGTCAAGTTGTGAAAAAATATTTTCACGGAATTCGAGATGAAAGATTTGGAAAGACTTAAGTATTTTCTTAGGATTGAGGTATTAAGATCTACACAAGGAATCTTCATATGCCAAAAGAAGTATATTCTAGATCTGTTAGCAGAAGTAGGAATGCTCGAATGCAAGCCAGCTGACACATCCATGGTAATAAATCATGGGCTCAAGACATTAGGAGGAACAAAATTGGCGGATAAAGAAAGATATTTACGACTGGTGGGAAAACTTATCTATCTTTCACATACCCGGCCAGATATATCCTACGATGTAGGGATTGTGAATCAGTTCATAAGAATACGTGGAAGCTATATAGAGGATCATAAGATTCTTAAAGGGAATAATTGGATATGGAGTTCTATTCAGGATACATGGTCACCTACAAGTTAAGGGATACACTGATGCTGATTGGGCAAGAAATCCAGGGTATCGGAGGTCAACATCATTTTACTTTACCTTCGTTGGTGAAAATTTGGTCACGTGGAGGGGTAAGAAGCAAAAGGTAGTGGCACTATCAAGTGCAGAAGCAGAATTTTGTGGAATTGCTAGAGGATTTACAGAAATACTATGGCTCAAAAGATTATTAACATAGATTGGTTTCCCATCAACCAAAGTATGTGAAATAATGTGTGATAATCAAACTGCTATTCAAATCTCCCAAAATCCAGTACAACATGACCGGACAAAACATGTGGAGGTTGATAGACATTTTATCCAAGAAAAAAATCAAAGAAGGTACTGTAAGGTTGCTAGTTGTACGATATGAAGATCAGCTAGCAGATGTTTTAACAAAGACGGTGAATGGAAAAATCTTCAAAAAAAATTCTAGATAAGTTGTGTATTGGGGATCCCACTACTCAACTTGAGGGGTAGTGTTAAGATAAGTGGAGCAATTTGGGATCAGTGAAAGACATCTTTTCCTTAATTAAGGGCAAAATTAGTGGAAGTGGAGCACTTACAACCTGTCTAACACTCACTTAGTGGAAATCATACATAAACAACCACTAACACTTACATGTATCAATTTCTATTTAAAGCAATGTAATGAATGAAATTATTATCAATCAAATAATCAAAACCTTCTTTTAATTAATTCTATTATTTTATCATCCTGAAATTTGGAAACACAAATTGATTTAGTCAAAATATTAGCAGGATTTACATCTGTATGCACTTTCTCAACTAGAACAGAACATGAACTAATAACATATCTCAAAAAATGCAATCTTATGTCAATGTGTTTAGTTCTTTCATGATACATAACATTTTTAGATAAGTGAATAGCAGATTGAGAAACACAAAACACAATAACTTTATCTTGACTAATTCCCAACTTAGATGCAATATCCTTCAACCATAGTGCCTCTTTTATTGCTTTAGTAAGATTAATATTGTGACGGGATTTTCACTTTCCTCACAAAAAATAATGATGAAGCTATAATCTACTTCCTTTGTTAGTTTTTCACTTTTTCAGGGTCTTGAATTCGTTTGGGAGAAGCTCTCTACGTCGACTTTAACTTAAAGCCCGAAAATCCAAAAAAGGCCTTCAAAAATCCTTAAAAATCGAACTGGGCCAAAACAGGCCCATTTAGGCCTAACTAAATGTCAGTAACGACATCATGAGTTAGTAATAACATCAATGATATCATTATCAACAACCTTGACATCGTTACTAACTTTGTTGCCAACATCCCATACTTTTCGACTTTCAATGGAAATTTGTCAAGAAAAGGTCCAAATTGGACTACTGCATATGATGACAAGTCATGGGGAATCCAATTTTTGTAGATTTGGATTGAAGAAAGCGCTTGAAAAGGGGAATTGAAGATGCATTGAAAAAAGAAGAGAGGGGGAGAGGAATTTTCTGAAAGGGTAAGAAATTCCAACTAAAGAAGAATGTTTGTAGAACTTGCAAGTGTTCTTGAGTGAGAATCGAAAGCCAGAAATACATTTCCATTAGGATTTCGAGTTTAGATTTGGAGTTCATCCACCATTGATGAACTTGAAGCTTTTTTTGGGTTTGAAAATCATCAATATTAAGCACATTTGAGGTTATCACACTAAGATTATACCTTTCTCTAGTTCTAATACATCCAGAACTTGATATTTTAGGTTTAGATCAAACAATCGAATTCAAACCATAAACTTTCAAAAACCATCAATAAACAAATGAAAAGTCTCGGAGGAATTCGTGTACCTTAAGTAATGGATTCATGACTATGGGGTAAGCCTCTGAGTTCTCAAAACTAAAACGAAGTGATTTTATGCATGTTTATGTGATTTTTTAGCTGCTGATATACTGATTTCGATGACGCAGTTATCGTCGGTAATGATATCAATGATGTGGTTACCAACATTAATGATGTTGGTAACGACATCAATGATGTGGTAACAGACATAAATGATGTTGGTAACAACATCAATGATTTAATTACCGGTATAAATGATGCGGTTACCGACATCTCCTCTTGGCAGATCTCTGTTTGACGTTTTCTACTCCGTTTCGTGTCCGATCGATCGATCGGTGACCATTCTGACTTTATGTTAGTGTTATACAGTGAGATGAGATGAACCAAAAGGCTTCAAATCAAGTTTCAAAATCATCCCGAGCATGGACGGATAAAGATCAGTAGCCTCCTAGCGGAGATATACTTACTATCTTTAACGATTCATGGATCGTTGTAATTTTGATGATATATAATTCATATTTGGACCTAGATTTACATATTTTCATATATTATGAAGTTATTTTAGGAACCCACACGAAGGGAACACATTTCTTGGATAACCGACCAAATAAATTAACATGCGGCATTTTCACTAATAAAAATGACTAACATACGTGAATATAAAATGAACCATTTTTACAAGAAAAGCGACGAAATTTTTATCATTTTAACTCGACCACACGGGTCGTCAAATATCACCATATTATCATATATGCTTGTCATGTGAAATACCAATTGTGCTAACCTTTGTGGATGCAGGTAGTTAAGCTTAGATGTATGCTATGGTTTATTTTCCTTCGTGTATCGCATTTAATTTCAAATCAAAGATTTAACATTTGTTAGATTTCATTATATTCTAGGCGATTATAATTCTTAGATCTCGATGTATTTAGGTAATTTGTAATCCCTAATCCCTGTTATGTAATTAATCCCCCACAGACTAGGCGCATTTATTTTCCTATGTGTTTACTTTCCGCGATTTATTTATTTGTCGCTTTCCGCATGCGCGTTTAAACAAAATTTAAACCGAAAAGATATTAGATTGAATTGGAATATTATGAAGGTGGTTTCCAAACTGGTGTACTTTAACTCAATTAATGATGAAATAGCTAACTCATTCCGAACCTGAATCTCTGTACTAAGGTATCACCTCAAACACCCCGTGGTCTAGGTTGTACCAGAAATTTCCCGGATGAGCTGATCTGGGTGGGGACTCCCTATCTTACGACTAAAGATCCAAGTCTCGGGTCTTTTAAAACTCATTTCACATTAAACCTATTTTACACATCATTTTCACATTTTTGGAAAACCCCCACGCCTCCGTTCATCGGGGTCGATGCCTCACGGTGACCGCGCGGGTCACGAAACGTCATCCGCTCACAGTGGCGACTCTGCTGGGAATAATTTTTTAAACTTAAAGTTTAAATGATTTTTGGATAAGTATTGAAAAGTCATTGAATGAGATATTCCACCTTTAAAATATTTCAAATGAAACATATGTATTAGATGGCTTAACCTTAAGGTTAGGATGCCCTATTTTGCGTGATGCTTGTGAAGTATCTACTCATGCCTTGTTTGGAATTGAGGATACCTCATGGGTGGATCACTTGTTGCCATATCGCATGTACCTCCTGTGAGCGGGCGGTCCTTTCCGTATTAGAAAGGTTGGAAAGTGTTGTTTTAGGGTCGGGGTCGAACTGTGCGAGGCACGAATTCACCCGGGTTTAAGTTTTGAAAATAAGAGGCGTCTGCTTTCTGGGGATAAATTTATTTAAGAAAAATCGTTTTCAATTTGATATCCTTAAAAATAAAATAAAAAAATAGTAAAACGAGGTTAATACCACATTTTACGGAAAAAAGAGTCGCCACCCGGTTCAGCTCCACCGGGAATTGTGGTATACTGATCCGTAGTAGGATTTTTATACCTGAAAAGATGAGATTCTGAGTTCAGATATAATAGTTACTAATTTATTCAAAAATAGAGAATTATGGTTTTATCATAATTTCGGCATTACGACGGCTTAATAAAACAATAAAATTGAGCCGTAATTTCGGCAGAGTAACGGTGCTACTTGGATTTCCCATAGTAATCCGGATAGAGTTTCCCCTTACTTCGGGAACCCGGTCTTCACCTGCAAGCTCATTTACACATATTAATGAATTTTATTGGAAAATAATATAGTAAAGCAGCTCCAATGGCTCTTTACTCAAGCATATATTGATAATCGTAATGAAAATGAAAATAAAAGATTTAAGGCTTAGAGCCAATACCCTCAGTTACCTGTTCGCTGTTCCAGGATGACGTGAGAGCCGGTGTGGGACCGAATTTGTCGTTGTTTTGACTAAAACTTTGACAAAAAGTAGAAAATAATTTGATGGAATTGATTTGGCGGCGTTTTGACTCGAGTTATGGCTATAATCACGAGTAAAACTGATTTGAAACGAGTTTTATCGAGTTTAAGTCGAGAATTTCCATGGGAAACTTGACTTAAATCGAAGCTCGATAAGGGTAAATAGCCGCCGGGCTAATTACCTAGGTAATTAGCCGCGGGGCTATTTACCTATGTTGATAAAAAGTTTGACTTTTTTGGGTTTTGGCCCAAATCGGTAAACCGGACTTTCCCTGGAATGTGGATTTTTGAAATTTTGATTTTTGAATAAAAAATACGACAAATCGGCTCCGTTTGGTTCGCGTCGAATCCGGATCTTGAAGCAGGTAAATTTCCTCATCGGGTCTGAGCGAACCGTGCTAAAAGTTTGCCCCTCGCATACAAGAATTTCGTTCTTGTAGAGAAATTCATTTGTGTGCGAAATAGGCTAAAATATTAATGTGAATGAATTAATATTTTAATTGATAATATTTTGAAACAAAATATTTTGCCCCTTCAATTAAAATATTAATGAGGGAAATAATTAAAAGTCATTTTAGAATTGGCGCGGGGCCGATAATTAATTTTGAAGAGTGACAAGCATGCTAGTGCATGTTTCAGAATATTTTCTGGTCTGCTCGGTTAAAATCGGAACTGAAAATGCATTAAAAATGACAAATATATCAAAAGTGGGGTAAAATGGTAAAATTACCATTTTGCCCCGGGAATTGGCCGCAGGGCCAATTCCCTACGCGTAACGGTCAAATTAATGACCGTTACGCGCTGCCACATGGCGCGCGCGGGGCTAATTACCTGGCGTGTATAAATAGGGCTCTTCTCTTTCATTTTTTTCACACTTCTCTCTACTTTATCTCTCTAGATTTTCAAGCCTTCTCGCCTTTTGACGATGTTTTCTATATTTTTCCTCCCGGTCATGCCGCTTCTGCTTTGATTTTTTAGAGTCTCGATGTGGTATAAGCTCTACAACGCTCGTGTAGGGCTCCCTGCTATCACCGTCACTCCTCAGACGGTCTTTATAGATGGAGTTCGGGTCTCCATCCCAGTTGTGCCTGCTGAGGCTTTGTACGGTATGCCTCCCAACTGGGAGTATCATTCGATTGGTCAGTTCTCTCCGATTCCCGAGACGTTTGATCCGGCGAGACATCTGTCTCGCAACCTGGTCAGTTTTTTTTGAACTATAATGCATGCCTTAGGCTATATGAACTTATGCATGTCGTGGAATTAAT
>CAOJBI010499920.1:0-10550 GCA_948277035.1 Euphorbia corollata
AGAAAGAAAGATGAGAGCAGCGTTTGTGAGCGGCGGCGGAGTGGTTGTTGATGCGGTGGAGGAGGAGGGAGGATTTGGGAGCGTTGGTAGGCATTTGATTTGATTTGATGATGGAGTGTGATTATGAATGAGAATTGAGAATTGAGAAGAGAGGATAGAGAAACGAGAAATTATATTAAGAACCGGGTTTCTTCTCTTTTCGAATAACATGTGTTTTGAAAATTATTAAATTAATAAAAAATAATATTATAAAGTAATTTTTCAAGACACATGTCGTTCATGCGAGGAAATGTCCTCAAGATCCGGTCCTTAATATAATTTCCGTAGAGAAACGGAGGGGTTTAATGAATGGGAGGTTTAATATTATATTTGGGTTAGTCGCTTTCCAACAGTAGAATTGGAAATTCTTTATTAAAATTTTACTATATTTAACAAAGTACTATTACGTGATTATTTTTTTTCATAATTATTTTTTAATAAAATAAATCTTATGTTTCTCCTATTGATATTGGATCAATAAAATAATGAAAACTTTATTTTTATAAAATCAACATAGAATATATCATTCTTTTATTATTAATTTATAATCTCACTTTTTAATATTCTAGATTAATACAAGACGTGAAATGTATATTGATGATAAATATTTATGAATAAAAATTTTTTAAATGCTAAAGTGAAAACTGAAAGACATCATAAAGAATAAGTTAATGTAATTCTTATATGAATAATAAGATCCGTATATTATTAACTTTGATTGACATTGCTACTATTATCATGAAATAACAGTAGTTTTTATACTAATTATTATAATTTTTGTGAGTTTGTTGTTAATAATTTTAATTGATATTAATATAATTAAATCATGTTTTTTTTAATTTCAAATCAATTCCGTTCTATTAAGTTAAATTTATAGTGAAGTAATCCAATTTAATCTCGTGTCCTTTCGCTCTCTTCTAGCTCAATATTGCGTCCTATGAATCCTACTGATCTTGATAATTTTCAGGCTGCAAAACTCGCTCTTCAATCTAAACAACGAGCTTTAGAATCCTTGCGTCATCAGCAATCTCGAGTCAAATGGACCTTACTTGGTGACAATAACACTTCCTTCTTCCATCGCACTGCTTCGGCTATATTTCGTTTTAATCGCATTGAAAAATTTGAGGATAATGGGACTTTGTTAATGGATTGATGGGATATTTTGGACCTCTATTCGGAATTATTTCCAGCTGCTATTTTCAGCTGATGTTTCAGTTCCTTTTTCCTTAAATAAACTGAATTTTTCGGTGGTAGATGGTCATTCTAACTTGTCGCTTCTTGCTCCCTTTTCTGAGACTGAAGCTTGGTCGGCCGTCTCTGCGTGTGGTGATAATAGATCCCCTGGTCCGGATGGATTTAACTTTTATTTTTATAAAAGGTTCTGGGGTTGTATAAAACACGATATCATGGCATTGCTTCATCGTTTCCACTCAACTCATTTTCTACCGGACTCGATCAAAACGTCTTTCACTGTGCTTATCCCGAAGGTTGCTGGTTCTTCCTCCATATCTAACTTCAGGCCAATTGCACTTATTCATGGGGTTTATAAGATTGTTGCAAAGATGCTTGCCTTTCGTCTTCAGTCAATTCTCCCCTCGATAATTTCAAACAATCAGTTTGCATTTATTAAGGGTAGAAATATTCACGAGTGCTCTTTTCTTGCCACTGAAGTTATTCATGATTTATACTCTCGTCGTCGTTCTTGTCTGTTGCTTAAACTGGACTTTCACAAAGTGTTTGATAGTGTTTCTTGGGCCTATATCGATTCGGTTCTCAACAAGATAGGTTTTCACTCTAAGTGGGTTGATTGGTTGTCTAATTGCTGCAAAAACTCATCTACCTCTATTTTGATCAACGGCTCCCCTTCGGATCCAATTAAGCTTCATAAAGGTGTAAAGCAAGGTGATCCTTTGTCACCTTTCATTTTTGTGCTAGCGGTGGAAGGTCTTAAACAGCTTATTCAAACTAGTATTCAGGAGGGTATTATCCCCGGATTTTCTCTTGACGATTCCCTCCCGGACATTTTCATTCTTCAGTTTGCGGATGATACTCTTTGTTTCCTCCCGCCTGATGGGGCTTGTATTCTGAATTTTGTTCGCATCCTCCACTGCTTTGAGTTAATTTCAGGCTTGAAAATAAATTATCATAAGAGTTCGTTACTTGGAATTCATGTGGCGCCTGATTCGTTGCAATTGTATGCTGATATCTTGGGCTGTCGAACGGAGTCTTTCCCCATCTCCTATCTTGGTACACCTCTTAGCATGAAGCGTTTACAAGTAAGTCACTAGGATCCTCTTATTGCTAAATTTAAATCTCGCTTGGTAAATTGGAAAGGTAATTGTCTATCGTATGCCGGAAGATTAATTCTAATTAAGTCGGTCCTTGGGTCATTACCTGTGTATTTGTATTTGCTTTCTCTATTCAAATTACCGATATCCGTCAATGACCAACTAATCCGTCTCATGAGGAATTTCCTTTGGCGTGGTGATTCGGATTTTAGTGGTATTTGTAAAGTTAGTTGGTCGACTATTTCCCTGTCGAAAGAATTTGGTGGATTATCCATTCGAGATTTTAATTTAGTTAACTCGAGCCTCCTCATGAAATGGTTATGGTGTTTGCGTAATTCAGATATGAACTCACTACTGATTCCGACTGCTTCAGATGGACCTTAAACTAGTCGGGTTTATACAGTCCCTCTTCCTTCTGCAATGGCTTTTTTAATTCTCGTCTGGTGCAAGCTCCTGCCCCCCATTTCAGCTTGCTTTAGCAGTCTACTGCTCCCCCAAAAGTGAAGTTCTTCGGTTGGTTATTGTTTCATCAGAGGCTGCCAATAAATTCTTTTCTTCTCCTTCGGCAGGTGGTCCCTTTTACATCTTGCCCCTTTTATCAAGGCGATGAACATGTGGATCACGCTATTTTATTTTGTCACCATGCTTACTTCACTTGGATGGGTCTCTTAGCTTGGATTGGTATTCCTTTGGCTATTCCTTCTAATTGTTTGGATTTCTTTCATCTTTGGAGATCGTTTTTCAAATCGGGTCATTGTCGAGATTTCGCCACGATGCTTTGGTTGATTGTAGCTTGGTCCTTGTGGAAGCGACGTAATAAGTTCGCATTTGAAGATATTGTGCAATCGGAGGATATTCTAACTTCGAGTATCTATTTCACTTGGTTTTTTTTCAATTGCCATAGACATAGAATTAGTTTCTCGGCTTCAGATTTATTTTCTAATCCGTCCTTCTTAGTTTGTAATTGACATTCAAGCTTTATGTGTTTCTCACTTTGAGAACCACATTTACATATATATAGATATTTGTGGGGGGGTTTCAAAGAGTGGGAAAGGGCATGTCCCTCTGTGTTGTTCCGTCCCGTGTGCGCCTTTTGGTGCTATGTAAGCGGCGGTTCAATGAGGGACAAATGTCACCCTCGCTTTTTTCTTCCTGTCCCTTCAATTTTTTTTAAAAAAAACTTATTTGACCTAATTTAGATTCACAACTGCAACCTATATGCTCCAGTTCAAACATTCACACCTTTTTTACGTTCCACGTTCTCACCATCTATAAACTCTCAAACAATTGTTCTCGTGCTCACGATTTCAAACTTTTTCCTTCATTATCGTAGATTCATCAATCAAATGTCATGATTTCAAACAGTTTTCAATAGAAACTTAAAGATTCAAATTTGAATATGCTTTTCCCAACTCATTTTTTTTACTTATCATCGAAATAAAATAAGAGATTTGACTCCTGTGAACATTGATTTTGTTGCAATATACAATAACAATGACATCGAAAAGCGGAGCCAAGCAAACCGCTGCTATGAAACAAAAAAAGAAACAATATGTTACGACTAGAAAATCACTATCACAAAATATAAAAGAAGAGGAAGATCAAACTCAACGAAATGTGGTAACTACGAATTCATATAAAGTTGAAATTAATTGATAATATGATTCAATCTGGTAGGAAACTAGTACATATATAGTAAGAAAATAGAAACACTATGCTATTAGATAACTAGGAAAAAGGCAATAAACAAACAACTATTAACCTATAAGTAGTTGAAAATGCATTATACTGATTACAATACATGTGATACAAAAATCTACAAAGCATAAAGCAACAGAAAATCTAAGATATGTTAAATAATGTAGTAGGAAAATGGTAGAAACTTTGTATGAGAAACTATTATATTGAGTAGCTGGTACAAAAGCAGTAAACAAATAACTATAAGTCTTCAAAGTATATGAAAATGCATTAGAAAGTGATTATATGAGATATGAGAAAATATAAAAGATAGTATCTGGTAGGAACCTGGTAGGTATCTGCTAAGAATAATAAATTGTCGAATCTGATAAAAATCTAGTAGGAACCTGGTAGGTTTATAGTAGGAAACACTATGCTATTAGATAACTGGTAAAAAAGCAGTAAACAAACAACTATAAATCTTAAAAGTAAATGAAAATGCGTTATCAACTGATTACAATACATGTGATACAAAAATCTACGAAGCATCAAATAAAGTAGGTATCTAGTAAGAATCTGATAGGAAGAAGAAATTGTATAAAATCTGGTATGAATATGGTAGGAACTTGGTAGGTACATTGTAGGAAGACAAAAAGACTCTTACAACGTATTCAAAGATAGAGAAGAAGTCAAGAAAACAACTTTATATTTGATGATTATGAAGTATAATTTAATCATTCCACATGTATGCACAAATACAAGCTTGTCTTTCCAACAACCAAGAATATCTTTTTGGAGTTCATGTGATCTCGAACCAAGACATCATAGACTTCATCACTAAAATGACCCCAAGGATGCGATAAGGATGCATGAGGAGTCCATTTTCAACAAATCCATTACAACTAATAATGAAGAAAGCAAGGATGATATTTTTCAAAACTATTAATAATTTGAATAAGTAGATATAGTTTTATTAAGAACATGAACGAGTTATGTTTTTACTTTTATGTGATTTAAAACGAGTTTGTGTAACACCCAAAAAGTTTAAACTTTTGATATTGATATATTAATACAATATTAATAGAATGACAAGAATAAATTTAAGTTCGGTAATGGTCAAACGGCGCGAAGTTTGACCATCGGTCGAAGTTTGATCCGAAACTCTACTGTTTAGAAACCGAAAATTTCACTTTTTGTTATTCATGAAAGAGGAATTATATAAGCTATTATGGAAGCTTATAATTAGTAAAATATACTAGTCTTTTACGAATTGAAATACAATAAAAGAATATGATTAAACCAAGAAAGGATGTGATTGTAAATAAATAAGTTGAACAGGGACTAAATTAAAACTTAAACATGAAGGATATCATTTTTATACCAAATACTTACCTATACGTATCATTCCATCAAGCATCATTCTCTTCTTCTTCCTTATCATCTTCACCCTAAGAACCAAACTCTCCATAACCGAAAAATCTCCGATTTCTTCGATTCTACTTCAAATTCTTGCTAGAAATCAATCATTAAACCCTTTATCATCATCAATTTTAGTGAATCAAGGCTAGAAGAAGAGGAATTCAGATTATAAATTCTTAGTGAATAGTAAACCGAGTTGGGGGTAAGTGAAATTAAGGTTTAAGTAGTGTAGATCAAGGTAGATTAAGCATATTTAAAGAATCTGAATGTTTATTTAAGTAGTAGGCCTTGGACAGAATGCAGAAAATTGCATTCTGTCCAAGTAACTGGTCGATCGACTAGTTACTTAGTAACTGGTCGACCGACCAGTTACTAGGTAGAATGCAGTTTTAAAATTTCTGCATTCTGCCTCCGTAAGGCCAACAAAAACACTTTTTTTTGTTTTTTTTAATAAAATGTACTTGTCAAGTAAATTAAATTTTAATATGCATGATGTATTTTAATTTATGCATGGCATGTACTATTTTATGTGTATTAAATGCTAGATATTCCCACGTCTAGTATAAGGCATTGTCTGAAGATGCCAAAGCTTTTATTGACACTACTTGTATCGGCCTCCTGCTGAGGAATGTTGAATATAACCATAATCACGGTTATCCTCTGCTTAGGAATTCTATCATTTCACCGCTTTTGTGTCTATGGTCCGATACAACCCACACTTTTCACCTTAACTGTGGGGAGTTTACCATCACTCCAATGGACTTTTGTGCCATTACGGGGCTTCCTTTTCACGGCCAGAATATTCGGTTCAACTGTGCCTTATCTGTTCTTCCCTATGACTCAGAGCTGATTACCAGGCTCATTGGCTATTCCGGTATTCCTGGTAAATACCGTGTGTCTTGTAAGGGTCTGAGAGAGTTTTGGATGAGTGAGGACAGGCCTGCTGAGTTGACTGTCTGTCAGGAGATTAGGGCTTTTCTGGCTTACACCCTTTCTCAGTATTTTTTAACGATTGGGAATTCTGCTGTCAATCTGAACATTCTACCAACTTTGATCAATTTGGAGAATTTTAATGAGTTGGCCTAGGGGATAGCAACTTTTGGACAGCTTTACTAGGTCTTGGACCAGTGTGCCAGGAAGAGAATTTATGAGTTCAAGGGCGCTCTAGTCATTCTCGAGGGTAAAATTCTTGAACCTTACTTTCTTTCTTTCTTTTTTTTATCTTGATTTTAAGAACACTAACGTATTTACTCTGTTTTGCAGATTTGGTTCTTTTCTACCAACATCGCCAGGAAACCGAGACTGGGACGAGCGAGAGATATTCCCACCTTCCCTAAATTTCCCCGTTTTTTCAAAAAATGGGAAGATGATGGTCGGGATCATATAATGTAAGTTTCATATAATCTGCGCAACCTTGGCCATGCTAATGTAAGTTTCACAACCCTTCTCATTTAATCAACCTTAAAATTGTTAATTAATTGTCCTGACTTCTGATTTAACGTTTGTAGATCATTCAATCGCCTTGGGGACCTGAGGGATCTTGGACTGAGGCTATGCTCCTAGCTCGACCATTTGTGCAAACGCGACTACTTATTGAGTGCCCTCACTCAGTTGAGTGGTACCTTGGAGAGCGCATTATTGGTCCCGATCTTTCAGTTGCTCACCGGCTAGTGCCTCCACCCGTTCCTTCATGGGTGTTCAGACCTCACACTACCCCTGATCGTAATGCTTTATTTGGACTCGGCATTTCCCAAAGGTTTGATGAACCCGAGGGTGAATACTTTGATTTTTGTCAGACCCAACTGTTGGGTTGGCATCCAGTGGACCCTATTCCCATTGATATGACACCTGAAGAAGGCAACGACGATGGAGATGGTGATGATGATGATGATACTGCTCCTTTTAGAGGTCAGGCTAGAGAGGCTTCATCTTTCAGAGGCTGGGTAAAACTCTTAACTTTTCTCTCTTGTTTCATTGCTTTTCATGCATCAAACACTGTTTTATGCTCCATGTAAATCAGCAGGGTGGTAGGAAGAGGGGTAGAGATGGCACTTACAGGTCATCTTCTACCTCTAGTGCTCCAGCTCCTATGGTGGTAGGTCGTCGGATCTTTCATGGAGATTCTCACCCGATGATGATGTATGATCAAGACCTGCGCCATTTCCGCCCAGACTTTGGTGGCTACCCCTACGTGCTGATGGCTCATGTTCCCGAGGGCACCACTCATGTAAGCTTTCCATACATTTTTTGACACATTTTCAAATTTAAGCTTAACACTTAGAATTTCATTTGTGCAGGTGACAGTGGCTGACAGTGAGCTGGATGGGAGTTTTATCCTTAACTTCCAAAATATGATGATCGAGAACAACATCCACATGATGGTATGTATTTTTTATGTATGTTACAAATGTTATGAATGTTATGATATGCATGCATGAAATAGCTAACAAAATTTTGAAAATCTTTCAGGATAGTATTCGCAGTCAAAATGCCGATCTCTATTACTATCAGACTGGTGAGGTTCTCGAGGGATTTACTGCTCCAGCTCCCGGCATTCCACCTTCTCCTCATTCTCCACATTGACCTCCACCAGACCAGTAGTAATGGTTTAGGTGATTATCTGATTTAGGCATAGACCTTATTTCTTTTTGAACAATTATTCTTCTCGGTCAGATGTGGGCCCGATTTTTGGCCAGTTGTGGGGCCTGAACATTATTTGTAGGATGATTTACTTTCTGATTTTAGTTCTGACTTTCTGTTTGCCTTGCCTTCTTTAAATAAATTGAACAATTCACCTCAAATCATTAATAAACACAGAATTTGGGGTAATCTGCCAGTGTGGCAGATTGCCCCACGTTCTGCATATAGCAAAACGTTAACAATCAGCAAATCAATCACCATGGATACATTTAAATCACAACTCCACAACTACTTAGCTCGTTTATCGAAAAATGACTGGAATCATCTCGAGCTTTGTGCTCTATGGAATCTGAGAACCTTTTACCATGTTAATTTACTCTCCAAATTGTTAGAAGCTGCCATCAGTTTTTAGGATCCGGTTGATCATGTTTTTCTCTTTGGCAATAACGAATTGTGCCTAATGCTGGAAGAATTTAGCGCCATTCTGAATATTCCAAGCAATCGGAATCCTGCCATCCGTGGATTCAACGTTTAGTACTCCGGAAGACTACTGCACTGTTTCAAACTCCCTTCGAATCACAAACGTCAACTTATTTCCCCAAATCCTGAAAATCCAAGCCTGTCACTACATGTTGCTTTGAGAATCTGTTCTCGCATGTCTCCTTCTGACGAAACCTGGGTGCCCCTAATGTGCTTATTACTGATGAGTAGTTATCTTTGTGAGATAAATAGCATCATTTGCAGCTTCAACCTCGTTCCAATCATCGAACAAATGATTGCAGGTGCATCCCCTATCCCAATAATACTTGTAAAGACATTGATCCTCCTAGATTTAGTTCATAAATCTTCTCAAATTGCTATACAAGGAAGCAAGCTCGTGTTACAGGTAACAAATCATCCATTTCTCCCATTTTGAAGAACTTATCATTCCTTACTGAGTTTCTCTTTTTTACAGCTTTGGCTTGTCGAAAAACTTAATATTCTTACAACTCCAAGGAACAAACTACCGTCCAATTATGATCCATCTGATTATTGGCAAAGACAGATAATGAATAAGGATTTCAACATGGCTACCTAGTTCTTTACCCTTCAAAATATTTCAACCGACACCATCAGATGGACATACCCTTGGTGGAAAATTGACTACGTCACCACTTACATCTGGTTCAATGGAGTAATTCTGCTTGGTTTAAGCAAGATTACTTTTTATTCACCAAGTCGCTTATGTAGACAATATGGCCAACCACAATTTATCCCAAAGCTGCTCTGCACTTTTGCTGAATCTGAAATGACTCATCTTTGGTGCAAGAATTTTGCCAAGAAATGGGCTACACGAACCATGGTTCAACTTCATTCCGACACTTCTTCTGATATCTCTGTTGACGACACTTATCTACACTAGCTCACATCAGTGAAAAATCTTGCCACAACAAAGGAAAGGCGTGAAATAACAATGAGTCTTTTAGCATCAACTGGCGAACCTAGCAAGTGATGTACTAAAGTGTGACCATGTGAACCCCTATATGTGCTAAATTCTAGCCTTACTTTGTATTAAAGAAAATAAAAAAGGCTATAAATAAAATGCTTTTAAGTGTGTTTTCCTTTATAACAATGCCATGTATCCATTTAATGCACACATTTAATATTCTTAATACACAAACACTTTCAATGCATCAAGAATTATATTGAAACATAAAAGACAAATGATATTTAATTCCAATAAATATCCACTGTGGTCTAATGGTTCTATACAAATTTTACCAAAGACCTTATTCACTTTTTTTCATAATTTTTGCCTAAAAGCCCTCACCAGCCGTTAACAGAAAATTTTTTTTAAATAAAGTAACGTTTCAGCTTGTCCCTATTGACTGGATTAACGAACTCATTTCCATCCAAGTCCATGATCTTCGCAGCTCCCCTACTAAGAATCTTCTTTATCATGTAAGGTCCATCCCAATTTGGTTAAAATTTTCCCCTAACATCAGTATGCAATTTCCTTGATTGTTTCAACACCAAATCTCCTGCTTTCAACGGTTGAGACATCCATTTCACCTTACGATTGTAAGCCCGTGCCATTCTCTGTTGATACATTTGAAGATGATCTAAAGCTGCTAATCATTTTTCATCAATCAAATTCAGTTCATCATACTTAACCCTAGTCCATTCATCTTCCGACAATCTCGACTCAAGAGCCACTCTTAAAGATTTTATCTCAATTTCGGCTGGCAACACTGCTTCTGTTCCATAGACCAAAGAGAAAGGTGTTTGCCCTGTCGGTGTTCTAACACTGGTCCGATATCCCCACAACACGTATGGCAAATGATCAGCCCAATCTCTATACTTGCTAACTGTTAGCACGGTCCGTCCATACCCAATGAGGACATATTACCAATTTCATTTCCAGGGTTTCGAGAGCCTAAATGGAGCCGAATCGCGCGCATAAATTGATTTTGAGCGTTTTCGTAAAATCACTATTCACGGGGCACC
>CAOJBI010500243.1:0-16745 GCA_948277035.1 Euphorbia corollata
TTTAACATTTCTATTATATATACATATATATTTTTTTAACTTAATTATTTATCTAAATAGTCAATAAAACACATCCATCAGTGCAAAATTAAACCATGCATTCAGTTAGTGGTTAGTATTTTTTAATATTTCAGTCAGTGGGTTAGTTATTACAACAGGATTTACAGAAATAACGGAAAATTAATTAAATTACAAAATAGCCAAATAATTGAATAATAATCGATAAATTAACTAATAATAACTAGAATTAATACTAAAATTTTAGCCCTTCCTTTCTTGGCCTCGGGTATTTTATGAATTTGGCCATACCCCCGGGATGATATTTTCCACAAATAAACAATAGAGAAGTCAATAAAAGTCAACAATAATTAGTAATAATCAATAAAAACTCAAAATCAATAGAAAATAATGTAGAAAAGTGATCAAAGAGTATGTGACCCTTGGGTTACCTGTCGAATTCGTCCAGGGAGCCGCGAAAGCCGGTCGGAACCAAGTATAACTGAGATTTTGACTGGATGTCGGGTGTAATCGGGCAGAACCTTGACTAAGTTCAACCGAAAACGAAAACTCGTAACTAGAGTTTTATGAGATAAAATTGAAGAAAACCGAGCTAGGATCGGTTTAGGATCGATTTGGACTGAGATTAGAACTTATACTAGATATAAGACAAGGATAAAGGGCTTAGAATTCGATTTGGCAGAGCTTCGCCTCTCGTTTTTTTTTTCAAAATGAAAGCCGAAGGCCTCTATTTATAAAGGAGGGCAAATTTACGGTCGTATAATTGACTAGTAAAAATCCATATTTACCCGGGGCAAATCCGGGATTTTCAACTGATTCGAATTTTATCTGTCGGGGCAGATTCATTTAATGGTCAAATTTACGACCGGAAAATCGACCATTATGCTTATCTGTTAATTTTCATTAATTAATCGCAATGATTATGCCTAAGGTCAAATTTACGACCGGAAAATCGACCATTAGCTGTAATTCTGCATTAATTACCGTAATGATTATGCCTAGGGTCAAATTTACGGTCGTGTATTTGACCCTAAAAGAAACAGAAGCAATTCTCGAATGGTGACTTGCTACTGGAATTTTTATGGGAAAAAATACGGTCATAAATTTGACCATTAGACCTTGTTTTGACAGAAATGGCCCAATGAACAAAACTAGGGGCCTTTGGCCCCTAGCCCCACCTTATTTTGGCCAAATTCGATTGTTTGGGCTTCCAAAATGGGCTTTTAGGGTTTTACAAAACCCTAGACAGCTTTTTCGGTTCTGATTTTCTGACTTTTGACTGATCATCCTCGTTTCCATTGCAGAAAGAGTATGAAAGATATGAAATGGAATTTTTGAAATTTTGAAATTTCTAAGGCACGGAAACCTAAGCAGGAATTTGGTTCCAACTGGCTTTTGCTGATCCGCGGTGAACTGACGTAGGTAAAATTTTCGTCATCGAGATAGAACGGACCGTACTAACAAACAGCGAGAACAATAGCAGCAGCAAGTAAGCGAGAGAAATTAGCAGCAGCAAGTAAGTGAGAGAAATTAGCAGAGTTTGATAGATAAGTAAAGCGTTGAAGTAAATTGATTGAGAACTTAAATACAATAATTAAAAAGTAACCGTTAGAGAGAGGGAGAAAGATGAACCGTTCAGCGAAGTTGAAGCAACCGTTGAAGAAGATGAATTGTCAACGACGTAGAAATAGGGGTTGAACCGTTCAGAGAAGTTGAAGGGCATAACAATAATTTTGAATTATTAAACATATCCTGATTATTTTAATGACATTTCTGTAAATCATTTTCTAAATAAGGGATAAAATGGTGACTGAGGCCTATTTTTGTAACTGAAAGTTTGTCAATCCTTATAAACTTAATATAACTTTTCAGGGCCTAAAAAGTTAAATAAACTTTCATTCAGCCCCTTTTTTTAAAAGCTCCCGACAAAGTAAGCAATTCGACTGAGATTGAGACTTGGACTTTTATTCTCTAATTGAAACTTGTTATAGTTTTGGTTTTATCGCATATTACAATATAATTCTGTATAATTGTTTAGTGATATTTAAAAAAAATATCTCATTTGAGATTACATTGACTAGAAAAAAAAATTCAACAAATTGATAAGAAATATGTAAAAAGGTGAAAAAACGAGAGTTCAGGAATAAAGAAGGTTGAGGTCCTATTATATAACAAAGTATTCATAATTACAGCTAAAAGTACAAAATTATTAGTATTATTAATTTATTATTATTCAAGACAAAATAAGCAATTCCGTACTTGTTAAATTGGACACAGGGATTATGACTTGGACTTTAAATCTCTAGTTGAGAGACTTGCTACAATTTCATCACATATAACAATTTAATTCTATGTAATTATATAATGATATTTAAAAAAATTACCTTTTTTAAACTTATAGTAAATTATTAGAAGAATCCTGAACTCACATATTCACAGAATTATATAAAAAGGTGAAAATGATAAGAGTTCAGGAATAAAGAAAGTTGAGGTTCATTGTCAAACAAAGTATTTGAAAGTACAAAATTATTATTATTTTTATTATTATTATTATTCAAGACAAAGCAAGATGCTTATTATATTGGACACAGGATGGAGACTTGCACTTAGAATCTCTGGTTGAGACTTGTTACAATTTTTGTTTCATTGCATATTATAAACTCCAAAAAGTAATATGTGATTTCACTCATTTTCAAAATGAGGACTGAGGAATTTTTTTTATAAGAAGGAATCTATGGTTTCAAAAAATTTACAAAAAGAAGCTTTCAATATTAAATCATGTCATAAAAATTAGTATTTATGTTCATTTTTATCTGAATTTTTGCTGGATGACTAATAAAAATAAAATACACGTCAGTGATAAATTTTGTAATTTTTTGAATATGTAACTATTTTTTTAATTAAATTATGGTAACAAATTTTAAAAATTCATAAAAAAAATAGTTATACTATTCAAAAAATTACAAAATTTATCATCGACGTGTATTGTATTTTTAGTAGTCATTCCGCAAAAATTCAGATAAAAACGAACACAAATACCCATTTTTATGACATGATTTAATATTGAAAATCCTCTTTTTGCAAATTTTTTGAAACCACATACCCCTTCTGTAAAAAAAAATTCCCCAGACCCCATTTTGAAAATGAGTGAAATCACAGGGTACTTTTTTGAAGTTTACCCTATTATAATATAATTCTATATAATTGTGTAGACCATTAGGCAAGGCCAAAACCTCAGTAACAATTGTTTAATGTATCATTATAGTGAAAGTTTTTAAATTTATTACATAATTTTTCAGTATCATTTATTATTTTCTTCATTATATTTTATATTTTTTCCCCTCCATCTAGTCTTTCCCCAACAATAGGTACTGTACCGGGTTAATACTGAGGTACAAATGGCAAATAATATGACCATTTTAAATGTCATAAATTAATGAATTATCCTTAAAAGGTTAGCTTTTGCTTTATATTTCCTGTTGTGGAATTGTCACGTTGAGGAATTGCCGCGGGCATAGTCCTTAGTGGAGTAAAGCTTTCATTCTCTATATTCAAAATTATAATGTTCATTCCTTTATTAGAAAAGAAATGCCACAAATTATCATATATGAGGAAGCAAACTGAAGGAAGGATCTCCTCTGTGCACCCAAGATGCTCTATTGGTGTTTGGGGAGATTAATCTGTAAACTTGACTGATGATGACTATATTTTTCAAACATGAACAAGTTTACGATTTTATCGAGGGTCATAAACCGGTAAAATAATATCTACCGCGTGGAAGACATGTCCTAATTGATGACTCGGTCAACCAAATATCTACTCGGCCGAACCGGATAAGACGGCCACGTCAACCCTATTACTTGCTCTTCAAGAGACACAATCCACATCAAATTCGTATTCAGACACAATATGAAGTTGAATCCGACAAGGGATAGAAGACTCATCATGGATATTGATCTCATAAAGACTCCTAACAGAAATCAATCTCTTCACTGACTAGGAGACTTGAATACCTATAAATACAGGTGCTCCTGACATCCTTAGATATCTCATTCTTAAACCTTAAAACTCTCTGCCTCATCTTTTAAATCCATGCTAATACGTCTGTCACACGGCTAGCCCTTCTAACCTTGTTTTGTCTTGTAAGCACAGGTTTCGATGAAGTCAAACACACAATTCGATTCGAACATTGGTGTATGGATACACTTTCATACTCCAATCTTTGGAAGGGCAATGTTTACAATCACATTGGTGTACATAGACAACATATTTTTGGTGGATCAGCTGAACGTATTATAAGAGATCTTAAATCTCAATATTGCAACAAGGCTAAATCAATATGGAGTTGGTCACCACTCACCAATACTACTACTTTGGTTTTATTAGCCCGTTTGTTTTTGTAACGAAAGCTTTTCAGCCTTTAACCCGAAACTCTTGGAATTTTCCAGCAAACTATCGATGCTATATTGATTACTAATTTGTTTCGATTTATTTTGTCGCGAATATTGCCCTCAACTTCCAACAATTGGGTGAGAATTTGTGTAAGCAATTATGCAGGTAGAGTTGACGATTTCACAAGTCATTTTGGAGAGCAACTTGTTACACAAATTGATTGACCTTGTAGCAATTTGTATAACTATTTTATAATAATATATTAACTAGTGAACTCCCACGTTAACTACACTCAATTAATCCATCAACGTACAACATATTCATCCACTTGCTGGAACTATTCCTACTTAGACTTTGTTCCGTTGCTATCCTGAAACTCTTTTCAAGAGAAACACGGCATTTAGCAATAATACCCTTGAAAAAGTATCATTTCAATCAACCAACAACGCACATATTACGATATTAAGAAACAAAACGCACGTATCACATATACAGAAGCAGGATTTGAACACTTATCAAAAAAAAAAAAAAAAATTCTAGGTTGATTTTAAATTTCACATATATAAAACTTGCTTTACTAAATTTTAGAGACAAAAAAAAAAAAAAATATATATATATATATATATATATATATATATATATATATATATATATATATATAAAGACTACCCAAATAAAATTTGTAATTGATATTTTAAGCACCCTTTTCAATAAAGTCAGCAGCAAGTGGACCCGGTTAAATCCTTTTTCTTCCACCAAACACCTTCTACAAATAATCAGTGCTAGAGTTATTATACATATTCAGCTCTCCAAAATACTTGACACTCAGGTTCTAACGCTTTAAAAGCTACTGCTGGCATAATTTTTCATCTCCTAATGTAATTCTTTCAGCAAGAAGCATAAAGAGAGAAAAAACAAAGATGGGCAGGTCACCTTGCTGCGAAAAAGCTCACACGAACAAAGGGGCATGGACCAGAGAAGAAGACGAACGTCTCATTGCTTTCATACAAGCTAATGGCGAGGGCTGCTGGAGAACTCTCCCCAAAGCCGCTGGTCTTCTTCGCTGCGGCAAAAGTTGCCGCCTTCGCTGGATTAACTACCTTCGCCCTGATCTCAAGCGCGGTAATTTTACTGCTGAAGAAGATGAGCTCATTATTGAACTGCACAGCCTCCTTGGTAACAAGTAAGACACGACACATACTAGCCCTTTTCGATTTTTTGACTCATATCACAAGAAGTGTGTTTTTTTTTTTATTTCAGATGGTCTCTCATAGCGAGCCGATTACCGGGTAGAACAGATAACGAGATCAAGAATTACTGGAATACTCACATAAGAAGAAAGCTGTTGAGGAGAGGGATTGACCCGTCGACTAATAGATTGATCAAAGAAACAGTATTAGACAGCATAATGAGTTCTATCAATGCACTTTCAAAAGAAGAAGATGTTCCCTCGAGGTTCGAAAAGGGAAATACCAGTGATGAAGAAGTGAATCTCGAGCTTAAAATATGCCCTCCTTTCCAACACCAATCTGAACAGCTGGGCAAGAAAGTTACCTGTTTCTATTGCAGCCTGGGACTGCAAGACAGAAAGGAATGCCGTTGCCATGGCAGCGGCAACAGTCATGATTTTCTGCAAGTAAAGAATGACATGTTGGATAGCAGAAGATAAAAGTTAAGCCGAAGTGATCATATGAACCATGTTTTCTCACAGATAATGAAACGAATGTATTAGTTAGAACTACATATCCTAGTACTGTTTGTCTATATTACAAATAATGCTAATTTTCATTAATTTGTGGCAAGTGAAATGGTTGGCTTTTGTCTTTTCATTTCCCCCACTATCATTACAATCAAAATTTTATCACTTTCATAAAGCTAAAAAGGAACCCAAAATAAAATCTAATGAAAATCACTCATTAGATGAGATGGTAATGAAGGTCATGCACATGCATAAGCTTTGTCAAATGATTTACCCTTAAGAAACTAATCTCCTACTTTTCAGTAAAGGATAAGCAGTGTGAGGATGCTAAAGATGAAGATAAAGCAGATAAAAGTTAGGTGGGTAATCTATCCCAATCATGCATATGAAGAAATAAAAAGAAAAGTCTTGACAGAGATAGAAAGCAAAGGGAGAGGTATAGTTGTTAGCTCAACACAATAATGTCTGCCAACTATAACATTAATTGGCCAAACCAACACAACATGTGAACAAAATTAGACTCTGTTACATGTCAGTCCCATACCATGTCTAGCCTATTTGTTTTCTTTTACTTCTTTCACCTCCTAAAATGATAATAGCACACCCAGTTCTCAGTTACCTCAGTTTCACCCCACATGTCCCATGCCATGTATATATTATTGTAACCAAGTATAAATCTTACGGTCGTGTGGATGAATAAGAGAAAACAACAAAAGAAAGCTTGGTTCTAATTGGACTGTGCACTGTGGCGGAGCCAGGACCCCAGTTGGGGGGGCTCTAGTCGAAAACTGTTGGCTGACGATCATATAGTTTGGCTTATAAATAAAATTATTCCAATAAATACTTAATGTCATGCAATTTATTAAAAAAAAATCTCAGATCAATTAATATTTTAAACGTCAAATAGTTACAAACTTTATAACATTTGAAATTTAATATTATTATACTTTTATAATGGGTTGAGGAATGAAAAAATAATTGAAAATGAGACATAAAAAAATACTAGCAAAAAATAGATAGTAATTAAGGAAATGAACGATTCACGGATGGAAATAGTTAAAATTAAATGCATCCCAAATTAAATCTTTATTAACGATATTTTATTAAATTTCCTTTATTTTATCTTCAGATTAAAGTTTCGATATAATAATTTATTCTTTCCTTTCTCACTCCATCTCCTATCTTATGCATAGAACCTCCAACGATTGGGACGGGGCTGAAAGATACCTACACATGGAATCTCTGACGATTGGGGTGGGGCTTCAGCCCCTTGCCACCGCCACCTGGCTGTGTATGATGGTACTGTCTAAACCAAGGTTCAACTGACAGATTAGCAGATAAAGATACCTCAGTCTCAGTGTCACCAAATTAGAATTCGGGGGGACGTAACATCAGATACACATTTAGAATATAAAGATTTCAAAAAGGAAGTTACTTTCAGAATTAATTCGTATCAAATGACAAACTAGTTGACTTCAGTGGGGAAGAATCAAACAAGCCTGTGTAAGTTGCTGGTGTAAATATGTCTTTCTTGCTACTTTTGAAACGAGAAACATAAACGGTCCATGCACCATATCCTCGACAACAAATTGACCAGTCCAAATCGAGCTCCAATAAGTATAATACCCACGTTGACATTATAACTGAATCTGATGACAATTGCAAATAAAAAATGGATATGTGATTCACAATAATAGGTCTATCAGGAAAAATGAACATCGATTTCTGATATATATGATTCAAGATAACAGAAATATAAAACTTAACAATATCCTCCCAAGCAAATCAAGAAAATAGAAACTGGATGATGAGTTGAATAAAAAAAAAAAGGAAATTATACATTCAGCTGTATGCCACAGCACAAATTACAACTTCTTCACATTTCTACATCACTTTATAATGCTCGAAAACTGTCTGCTTTCTCGAGCCTGGCCGTACCTGAGCTTGATGATTCACCCATTGCATCAGGTGAAGCTGCTGTTTGAGGCACTTCTCTTTTCAAAGAAGTTGGCATTCCAGATATCTCCTGAAAATAATGGGGTCACAGACATGCCATCAGCATAGCTTAATATGGACAACAATTTTCCCAATTGAGATCCTATTTCCACAGGGCTAGAATCTTTATAGATAAATAAAACTTCAGATTTTCATATAGCACAAAGCCAACATTTCCGCCCCTATATCTAAATGTTAAAGAAAGCATACAAAATAAAACAGTCTCGACAATTGCAAATCTTGGAAATGTGAAACCTAAACTATAAACTACAGATTACCTTCATCAAATGCAACCTCATGTCACAAGGTCTAACTTGATTTCCTATACACGCCATAGCAAATTTAGAATATTGAAACAAAACATCAGCAGCTGCTTGCTTTTTCTCGTCAATCTGCAAGCACAACATTCTTGTAATGAGAATAAAGAAAGAAACACCAGGACTATTCCAGAAAGAAGTCTGTAGATGCAGGGAACTGAATCAAGAAACAAAAAAGTTCCCTCTCCCTCTCAGTAGTCCACTGTCACACAACTTCAGAAAAATTGCAAGATCTTCTAAGCACTAATTATTGCCTAAAATATTTATAGCCAAAATAATGCATATACTAACTGATACATTGCAAATCAAATAAGAATAGTATTAAAACCGACACAGCTGTAACCTTGTTTCATCCACAATCTTTAAACCCCAAAAGCAGTGTCTCTTTAGACCGTATGTTTATAAGTCTTACAACTCATGGTGTTAACTGTTCACTAAAGTCCAGAACTCTTTAAGAAGCAGAACTCTTTCAGATTTTTGGATTAAAACTTAAAAGACTAATCCATGATACATTTTGCAAAAAACTGATATGGTAGAAGAGTAACAAGAGCAGTTCACTATTGTTTCCATTTATTTTCAAAGAACAAGCATCAGCATGACAACAAGAACATGCACAAAAGTAACATATATGATCCACCAAAATGTTAAAATCAAATCTAAGCGAGGATTCTCACAATATCCTACAAAACAATTACACTCCGGAAAAAGCACATGAATATTATAATGAGAATCACAAATGCAAACGGTAGGAGAGCTGAAAAACAAAAGGAGAAGAAGACTGTAGCTAAATGAATCAATAACAAAAGCAGCACATAGCTTTATTAATATTGCAATAATTTATCATCAGTAATTCCTGCCTAAAATGATTTATGTCAAATTCTGATACATAGCAATCCATAAATGAATAGTATAAAACAAACTAATACAGCTGTAACGGTGTAACCCCAATTCAGTCACAATTGCTAACCCCCATAAAAATGGTCTGCCTTCAAAACTTATTGTGGTAACTATAAGGCAGAAAAACAGGAGACTAATTGATGTTGAACATGAAAAGCTTGTGGTTAATGCAGCATTTTTCTTTTGATTTCCAGAAGCACAAGAAAAGGTAGAATTGAAAGCAAACGTCACCATAACATGATTAGAAACACCGGAAAACTCTCAATATCAAAATCATTGTGCTTACGGCCAAAAACACGCATAAAAAGAAATCAAAGTGAACTTGCAGCACATCCATGATACAAGATAAATTTCACTTTTACTGCGACAATCCTGCAACAACCACATATTGCAGACTAAGAATAGTTCGATCTTAAGCGAAAAATCAAGGAATTATGAAACCACTTGTAGTTCATAAAAATGGAATCGGAAAAGAAATTGAACTTTTACCTCGTATTCCTCTTTCATACCTGAAATGCTTCGAGTCCTTGCTCCGGAGACAAGAGGACAAAACTTTCCTGCATCCACACCCAAGCATATCGGAATTTTTGGTATTCTAAGTTTATAACGTTGAATACCACGCATCAATGTGCCTTAACATGTGGCCTATTAGCTCAGTTGGTTAGAGCGTCGTGCTAATAACGCGAAGGTCGCAGGTTCGAAACCTGCATGGGCCAATTTTGCTACATTTCTTTTAAATTCAACAAAAAAAGGTGCTCAGTTAGAAGAAATATTTTCACATTTCAGCAATTGACTTTTTCTTTTGCAGCATTATAAAATGGTTACAACTTTTTTTCTGATTGAAAGTGATCCCAGTCTATGAAGCGATGAATGTTGCAAAGATTTCAAATCAAGCATTTAGCTTTATTCTCATTTGTTACATATTGACGATATGGCTCGGTTCATTATATTGTACAGACTATATACGAACCAAATACTGCATTCACTTCAACCAAGAAACTATTTGCAAAATCACTAAACATATTTTACAGTTGATAGCATATAAACTTATCGAACTATGCTATCGGTCCAAAAACTGCTCAGTTAGTTAATGTGCCTAAGTAAGAGTCAAGTTGATTGTTTAGTAAGTGATAATATAGTGGAAACCATAAGCTTATAGTCAATTGGCTTAGTTAAATAAGCATCCATTCCCACTTCCAAGCACTTGGCTTCATCAGATGACATTGCATGAGCCGTTAATGCTACAATTGGAACGTGCAATCCGCTCCCTGCTTCTGCTTTTCGTATCTCTTTTGTTGCTTCATATCCATCCATTTTCGGCATCTGCATTACATTTTCAGACCATAAATTATAACAAGAACTCAAACACAATATCTAAATATATGCCCATGACTTCTGATTTCTCACCTGACAATCCATTAGGACAAGATCATATGGCAGGGAAGCTCGGTTTTCAGTTTGTGGACCGTCTTTTCCACTATGAAAACAGTTTAGAGCTTCCACTGCTTGCAATCCATCTCCGACTGTAATAACTGTTGCCCCCATTTTTTCTAACATAATTCTTGCAACTCTTTGGAGAATTGGAGTATCTTCTGCTAGAAGGATCTTTAGGCCTTCAAGAGCTTTCGTTTCTTTTGCCACTTTTTTCGAGAATGAATTGGCTTGAGCTTCGCACCTCGAATTATCTTCTGACTGTACTTCTTCCATTTCTACTAACCTCTCCTTAGATGTATGGTTTTGTGGTGGACTACTTGTGAACCGGTTTATAAACGATTTCATAGCATTGGAGTTGCCAGTTTCCGCCACATCAGAATCTTCGGAACTTGCATTGTCAAACTGAGCCGAATCAATCTCGAGATATTCATGCATATCATCATCTTTTGAGCATGTCTTTTGATGTTCCTTAATGACAGTTTCCAAAATCTGAATCATTTTAGCCTTGTAAAGAGGTTTATTAACCATCAGTATGTGCCCCATTCGACGAAGCTCGGTCTTTACTGGATTGGAAGTGTCATGATTTAACATCCATGCAAAAGTTGCCTTTCCAGAGAACATGTCGAGGAATTTAAGCTGTTCCTTCCATATGTCGGTGCTCAAGTCAAGCAAGCCTATATCTACAACTATGACAAATATCGGGTCCTTAATACCTAGTATTTTTACGACTTCTGATTTTAATGGTTCGTTTAAGGAAGAAAGGACCTCAAACCCTTTACTGTGTCTTCTTTCACAGAACATTTCTCGAAGAACTTGAGTCAGCTCGTTCCACTCAGAAATTCCTAAGTTTGGAAGTCCGTTTTTAAGCAACCATTGGGACATTATTGCTCTACCCACCGAGGCATACAGCGCTAGCATCACCTGCATTAACAATTGCACAGTGTCAATTCATTACGAACAAAGGCTGTAAGAGTACTGAAATTCAGTTCAGAAATTGTTGATTTTACTCACCACAACGTTATGCCTTGCAAAATCTATTTGGCTATGTTGTTCTGTACCGTCTACTATATTAAGAAGCAAGTAAAGTCGCATTAGAGTTCCTGACCCGTTCTTTTTGACAACTTTTATTTCACCACCCATCTTGTTAACCTGTCATTGTAGGAAAAATCATGAAGAATGTGATTTAAAATTTTTTTTTATCTTTGTACCGAATAGTTCTAAAGATCATGCATTTTCAGTTATCAGAGAGATAAAAAGGCTTGAAATTTTCTTCAAAGAGTTCACTCACCAAGGTTCGAACAATACAAAGTCCTAGACCCGTGCCACCATGCCTGCGATGTAGTATAAATGTTAGATTATATAATTGGAAATTTGGAATATCAGTTGTTCATGTTAAGATATCCGAAGCTTATTCTTGATATAAAAGTTCAATTTATTTCACTTGATGGCGATTACACGTGTTTTTGACACTTACAATCTAGTTGTGGAAGGATCAGCTTGCTCAAAGCTTTCAAAAACTGATTCCCATTTGCTTGGATCAATTCCTGCAAATATTGAAAGCATTCCAATAGAACTTGCTCAGGATTATAATTGTTATGATTGGCAACTCTTATATAGAGTTTTATTGGCTATTTCGATGTTCATACCGCAGCCTGTGTCATCAATTTCGAACCAAAGAACCACTTTGTTTTCTTTCTTGGAAGCCTTCCTTACATGGCTTCCCTGATGCCTCAGTTTTGCCTTGAATGCACACCCGAATTTCTTGTGGTCAAGAGGAAACTCGGCAGAGTCGTTGAAAGTATTCAAGTCCTCACACCAACCACGCAGAATTATATGACCCGCTGCAATGCATTTGGAACCATTACGAAAAAATTTCAAGGAATTTCTGAATTATGTGCCAAATTACATTTGGCTTGCCCTTTTTCTTTACGAAACAAGTGATTACTACGTATATTTTGTTCTCTTGTATTATTCTGGTACTATAAATTTAAAGCTTCCAAGCTTGGCGGTTCGAATGTTGTACTTACATGCTGTAAACTTGATAGAGTTGCTTATGAGATTGGCAAATATTTGCACAACTCTAGCAGAGTCCCCCCTGACTAATTTTGGCATGTCATCTGCAAAATCAAAACATAACTAGAAATGAATACAGAAAACAGGAATTGATTTTTTATGTCGAATCGAGACTTAAACAAAGCTATACCAGAGAGATCTAAAACAGCCTCCACATTGTGGTTAATGCATTGGACAGAGAACATGTCGATGAGTCCTTCAAGTTCTCTTCCCAGATCAAACTCTGCATCTTCCAACACTAGCTTACCAGATTCGACCTAGAACAACCAAATTAAAGTATATTATGTTACTTTTTTTTGTATGTGAAATGCGAAAACTTGAAATAAAACAGGAACATGTTTGATTACTTTGTTTAATGGTAAACACTAATACATTTGTAAATGTTTTACCTTGCTAAGATCTAATATATTATTGAGAAGCCGAAGTAGAGCCGTAGAGCATTTTCTTATTTGAGTAACTGTTGCATATTGTTCATTTGTAAGACAATCATCCGAGATTAGAATATCCAGCAATCCAATCACTGCTGCCATTGGTGTCCTCAGTTCATGACTGCAATGTACAACGCAAACCAATATTAACAACTGTAACCGTTAACTATTTCAGCTTAGAATATATCCTATATATGAAGCCACTTACCTCATGTTTGCTAAAAATTGGCTTTTGTAATTATTTGATGCCTCTGCCCTTCTTCTTGCATCGAGATGGCTAATAAGCTCCGCTCTAAGTTTCATTTCCTTTGATACTCCATTCGTGAGTATCAATATGCAGACACATCCAATGACTAGTATACATACCGATGCAGAAATCAGTATAACCAATGTTTTAAAGGCTCTGGTATCTACCTTCCCCATTATATACCTTCTCGGAATTATAATCACCCCTACCTGCATAAAAGACTATATCTTTATCTTGCTGAAAAACTAATAACAAACAGAAAAGGCTTTCAAAAAGGGCAACGCTTACTATAGGCAGTCTTTTCAGATTCAGAAAAAACGAATCAATGTAATACTGCTGATTCCCAATCTTTACATTCTCAGCATGAACAATATGATTTGGGGGAATCTTGTTTCCATAGGCTCGGTCTAACCACTGAGCTCCCTTTCTTATTACATTTTCCTGAGAGTCGACAGCCATCATAAGCTTGGGGCCAGTTGATGAATTTCTCAACAAAGGAGCATTTGTTGAAGTAGCTAGCAAATAACCCTCTTGGGATGTCAAATATATATGTCCACCATGGACTTCAACGAGCTCTCGCATTAGCTGGCCTACACTAAAAAGTGCAGTAGTAACGCCTACAACAGCTACAATACTCTGATTTGAAGCATCCCACACTGGCAAAGCTGCCGAAAGAAATGGCGAATCTGTGTACTTGCTTACTGCAACATGCCAAGATGCTACACCATCTGGAACTTGAGAAAATCCTGCAATGTTTATAAGATCATCGGGTGGGATTTCGCTTGCTTTTCCTATCCTTTCACCTGTTGTGGGATCAAGTGGTTCCCGGTACCAAATTGCTGAAAGATTCCCATGAACCGATTGATCGTTCCACCCTTGACGAGTGGACAACATGTTGATATCATAAGGCCCATTGGCACTTATCGAATAGTTTACGAGATTTGAGTAGATATAGGATGTGTTGCTGCTCCTGTGATCTCGGTGGAAAGCCTGAACAAACCCGTTTCTGTAAGTTATAGTGATGGCTCCTAAAGCTTTTCGACTAGAAAATGTTGCCCATGTAAGATCCTTCATCACTTGATACAGCTGGACAAAGAAAATCGAAAATATAAGATGATAAAAGCTAAAGAAAGAAAGTTTACTTCATAATTTTCATTAACATTAGAACAAACCTCTACTTGTTCAGCTTGATTAGCAGGCTTGTCGTACCGCCTAATTACATACTCTGACATCTTAACCTGGGCTGTCGTGATTTCAGAAGTGGAATTCAAAATGTTCCACATTCTTAATATGGGACGTTGTAGAAGTTCATATCTAAGGCCTGAAGCTAAGGTGTCAAGTGACTTTTTTGTATATATCCTCGTAAAATGCCATGTTAGAATTGTTAGCAGCCCAATCAAAATTGCTAGCATAACCTGTATGAACCCATTAACAGAATCACACTAAGAAAAACAGCATCTTTACGTTACAAATCATACTTTCCTACTACACCCAATTGCAGTTTCTCTCACTCAAAACAAACAGAAACCATGAAGTTTCCAACTTTATTGTGTTGGTCCAACAAGTTTATTGCTTTTCTGATTCAAATTGTTTGAAACTGTGAACCAGTACAGCAGAGAGTAAAAAGATACTAACCATGATAGCTAGACGAACAACAAAAACACTGTAGTATGAAGAGAGACAACGAGTATTAGCATACTGAAATTCATCTTCTTCAACATCTCTACGGAAAACTCTTCTTCCTCTAGGAGTAGAAGTCTGTCTCCAAGAAGGGAAAAGACCCATAATTTTATCAAACACCTTGTTGACAATAAGACTACCCATTATTGGTTTCTCTACACTTGGTGAATCTTCAAAATTGTACCTGCTTTCTATGCCACTTCTGAAACCATACAGATCATCATTTACTTGATTATAAAAGTCAATCACAAAGAGAGAGAGAGAGAGAGTGCATATACAAATTAATATGCTAATAAATGGGTTTCCCCCTTTTTCAAGACAAGGCACAAGTTCTTCCCATTAAAAATAATGGTGGTATTATTCCTCATCCACAACAATATTGTCACCTCTTTTCTTATCCCTTATTCATTTTATTTGTCTTAATTCAGCAATGTCAAAAATTTGTACAGAAAGAAATATAAGGAACAAGTTTTTACTCCGTCATGTTCCCTCTTATTATTACTATTTTTGTGATTCTTGAAGTGGGTCATCTTCTTGGACCCATTTGAAGGTTTTCTTTACACCATTTTGATTTTTTGGGAAAGGAACACTGATCTAAAGAGGGGGTAAAAACCCAACACTAAAAAATAGAAACGTTTCAACCTTTACATAAGAAGTAGCCTATCTTTTACAATATGAAAGCAACGAAAGAAACAAAATAGAACAAGAGAGGGGATCCTCGTACTCACCATTACTGTCCCATTGGAGGAGTAGCGTAAAGACAGTGAAGAAGAAGAAGAAGAAGAAGAAACATTTGAAATTTCTGGGAAAATGAGGAATCAGAAGAGCAAAAAGACGGTAGCTTTCAAATGAAACAGACGTCCAAAAATTTTCTGCAGTAATGCAAAATGTGCTTAGGAGTACTCAAACCAGAAGCAGGAAGGTACAGTTGGACAGGGAAGCAGAAAAGAAAATGAAAATAATGGCAACTATATAAGAAAAGAAATGTATAGTTTGCCGGTTGTTTAAGCTACAATGTAAAATTGGGTACAATTATTTTTGGTTAATGACATTTTTATTTGATTTTGATTATATAAGATTTTTGCCATCACAAGTTGCTTTTCAGTTTAATCTTAAAAATCGATCAACTCAAATTACCATTTTTCTTTACAAAAGTATAGAAGCACAATGCTGCCTTTCTATCCCTTTCAAAAGCAGTTAGTTGATAATGGTTTGCCTGGCAGGACTATTATTGTTTGATGTATTTAACATTTTTTTATATTGTTTAGTGAACTTTGTGTAAAAATAAATTTTTAATAAGGGTGATAAATACTTAAAATTATTGTTTAATGTCATGAAAGTAAAAAGCGAAATAAGTTCCTAAACACGCATGAAATCAAATTTCTTAAATGACCTATCTAATCCCACAGTAATATTCGAATTCCAATTGTCTAAATATTAAACTAAACATACATCTAGTGCAACCTCAAGTTATAGAAATAAGCAATTCTACCACGTTTTAAACTTTCTATTAATTTTAGATCCTTTTGGAGCTTATTTGAATATCCTACAGCATTCCATGATAA
>CAOJBI010500566.1:0-10691 GCA_948277035.1 Euphorbia corollata
CTCGAATATTAAATGAGCCGAACATAAACATGTCACAACTCGGCTCGTTAACTCGCGAACAAACTCGATTAGATGTTCGTGAGCAAGTTCATGAACATGCTCGACAAATATTCGTGAACTAGTTTGATTATTTTTTTTACATGATAAGAAAATAACTTTTTATAAAAATTATATAAGTTTTTTGACATTTTCTATCTAAACCCAGTTTCATGTCTCATTTTAAAATCTATTTTCTATCTAAACGAGTTCATTCATGAGCTTGTTTAAAATCAAATTAACAAATGGTTCACGAACAAAATAAATGAGTTGTTCGTGAACAGCTCGCGAACAAACGAATACTTAAACGAACCGAATACAAACAGAATTTTGAACTCGAATTCGAGCTCGGCTCATGTTCGTTTAAAAATTAAATAAACAAACATAAACATGTCATAACTCGGTTCGGCTCGACTCGTTTACAGCCCTCTGCTTGGGAAAAACGGACCAATTTACCATGATTGACACATGTCATTTTTTTACGAGAGAGAAAAATGATACATTAAAAAGTCAAACCAACCAGAAGGTGATACGTAATATTGAAGAGACAAATTACTGGGTTTTTTTACAAGTTAAAGGGGTAACAAGATACTTTTTAAAATTCAGAAGGGATAACGAAATACTTATCAAAATTCAGAAGGTCATTTGAGACCAGGTTTAGGAGGCAAATCATGCGCAAATATATATTTGGCTTAATGCATCGAGAGGTACCTCAAGTTGTCCCTAAAATCCTATGCCTCCCTGAACTTTCAAAGTGACCCCGTAACTACCTCAACTTTCAAAAAATGCACCACTTTATTACCTGAATACCACATGTCCATTTTTTGTTGGTTTGACTTTTCAAAAATGTCATTTTTCTAAATTTTTTCACTCCAATTAGAAGATGACAAATGGCTTTCAGGAGTTAAGTGGTGCACTTTTTCAAAGTTGAGGTAGCTACGGGGTCATTTTGAAAATTCAGGGAGACACGAAATTTTTTGAGACAATTTGAGGTACCTCTTGATGTATTAAGCCTATATATTTGCTGCACTGGAAATAGCGTATCAACAAGTTAAGATGCATTACCAAACACGGAAAATTCCAAAATAATTGCTTTGATAGATAGAGGAAGATCCACTCAACAAAAATTGGATCAGGAGCAAGAATTAGTGAAAAACATTGTTTAATTTGTTAGAAGACATCATTTATGGTAAAATTTTCTTACTTTTGACAGTTTCTTAGTACACCACTTATCTAGACGTTCCATCTTGAGTGAAAGGGCAGCATTTTTGGCAAAATAAGATCGGGCATTCTCCATCATCACACCTATGTCATGCTCTACTGCTTCTAAATTCCTGTAATAGTTATTTTCCAACCTTGAAACTATAATTCGGCGACACAGGGGAACTGGAAACCTGCAACAACATTCCCAGCAGTTGAATACTTTCAAAATATTTCAACCATATGGGCAAACATGAATACTGTACAAGAACTCCCAATAAATTGCAAAACTGAGTAGGCCGTCATTGTGATGATGACAAAAGATGAGCGATAATTGATGGTAAGGCGGATAAATAGAATTTTTGGCCCATGTACTTAAATAGTATCTACTAATTCGCCTATTAGCTCCAGTCATTTCAGAGTTGTTATCCTATACGAAACCTACCTCAATTAATCCTCCTGCCCACAGCAATAGATCCTTTTGCCCTTCAGAAAAATCTAATCCTGAGGGCAAAAGGGTTAATTGAATATGGTTTCGTAAAGGGCAAGAGCCAAAAAGACAACTTTGAAACAGCAAAGGCTAAAGGGTCAATTGGGTAATAGGACCTGGACTGAAAAGGTCACTCCTTTTGCACATAGCAATGCTTAAATTAGTTAAATACAAGATATACCTGTTGAAAAAATCCATCTTATCAGACACTTCATCCAGTTTTTGTATTCCATATTTATCCTGTGATACATAAAGAAAAATCTTTTTTCATTTTTTGATAATGATACATAAAAAAGAATCTACAAATAAGCTGATGAACATCTCATACCATGTCTTCTTTAAAGCTAATATGCTGATATCCAAGGTTATTAAAACCGGACCAGACCGGCCAGTTGAACAGGTTCAACCAGGAACCGGCAATGAGTCCGGTACAGTTGAAGAAAAGTACCAGTTTATGTGTATTTGACCTGTTTGAACCGGAAAAAAACCGGTGAACCAACCCGGTTAATTTATCCTAATCGAAAATTTTAATTCATTATTTATTATTTTTTTACTTTTTTATATTGTTAATATGGTAAACTAAAATTAGTATAAACTTTTATTTTTTTCCAAAGTAACAGTCACTGGTGATGCTATTAAGATATTTTGTTGGTTTAACAGTCACTAGTGATGCTATTAAGATATTTTGTTGGTTTAAGTACATTTAAATTAAGAAAGAGATAAAAGTTTATATTAGCATTTATCACTTTGATATCCTTCCATAAAATTATATATTGCTCTTATTTAAATATTCTATTATTTATGAGTTTCATATTAATTTATAATTTATGTTTGAAGATTGAATATATATATAAGTATTTTTGAAAAAATAAAAACATCCAGTTGAACTGCGATTGGATCCGGTTGGACCAGTAAAACCGTAAATCAACGAATTTATCGGTTCGATGTCCAGTCCGTTTCGATAACATTGCTGATATCTGACTAGCTGAAGTTAATAAAAAGGGGGAATATGAAGAGTTACCTGATTTCTGCTCACTGACTTTTCTAATTTGTAAAATGCGTTTAATAGTTTGTCTCGGATAACAAAATCAATATGAGGGTGCTCCCATGGCATGTCCGAATCATGCAGTTCCCAAGGACAGTGCCGATGTTGCTCTGATTGATCACTCTTGTAGAAGATGGTATATCTCTCCCAGGGACTATTAGGAAACTCCTTAGACTTCGCCTCTGAAGAAACAATTCTACCCTCCCACCAGCTGCCACCATCTCCATTCGCATTTTTCCACCACACTAGGCATTTATCCCTTTGGCTCCAGTTTCTACTGATAGCAGCATCATACCAAGTTTTCTCAACAATAAAGTCGGGAAAATCAATGAGCTCAGGCAGGGTCAAATTGAATACTTCGCCGAATACGCCCGATTGAGGATTTACAAATCTAAGTACAATTTTACAGCAACCATCCCCAGAGCCAGTAGATGCGGCATAATCGAGCTTTTCAACTTTGCAAATTTCCACAGCGCTGATATTGCCTTTTATTGAAGTCCAAGGACCATATAGTAAATTATCTGATCTGGATTCAATATACTCTTGATGGCCCTAATATTAATCAAAAGCCAAAATTAAACATAAAGAAAGCAGGAACAATTTGCTAATCAACTTAGCATGTGAAGAAACAAAAGCCATGCATCTATTAAGTACCTGTCGCAGATATACTACTTCATCACCTAGCTGAGGAATATAACGATAACCACCATACTCCCGTTTTGGTAAGATTAGCCATGAAATTTTCCTTGCAGGCGGCTGACTTGGGTGTCTTGAAATCAAATATGATGAGTCACAATCACCTCGCCTATTTCTAGCAGTACTTGCTCTTATTGTTATTCTTGAATTGGGTATCCTTTCTTCAGATAGGTGCTCAATACTATCATTGTTTGATGTCCCCACAATTTCACGACCCAGTTTCACTCTCTTCTTATAGTTCACATCATTTGGCTCCCATGAAGTTGCCTTCATCTTCATTGATCTTGTTCTACGTGTTGCATCTGCAGCATTCTCTTCCACATAATAATTTAATTCATCCAAATGAGCCCTGCTCCTTTGCAAGTTTTCCCTCTCTAGAACATCATACAAAGAAGTTGATCTATTGGCACCTTCATCCCATGTTTCAACTCGCTGATTTGTCTCTTCTTGAGGGGAATTTTTATGCAATGACTGAACTGTATTTTCTTGTAATGCATCCTCTGATCCCCTACACGTAAGTAAGGAAGAAGTTCGTAAGTCCCCTACTTTTATTTTTAACCTTGGCAACTTTGGAGGAGGATTCTCTTTCAGGCTTTGGCAATGATTTGAACCAGAATATTCAAATCCTCCAAGTTCATCTAGGTTTCTGCACATATCAAGTCCAGAAAAATCTCCGACTCCATCTGGGGCTCTATTATTTATGACTGACGAAGCACCACCTTTTGATTTGAGATCACCTGAATGTGACGGGGAAAATGTCACAGAACTTTGCATGACACCTAAAGGTATAGAAGCTTTATCTCTTCCAGCCAGATCCTCCTCAAACTGTTCCTTGTCCCTGCAAGGCAAAGTACCAACAAATTTGAAGACCACAAAAGCACGCACTTAGAAATTAATTGATATTAGTTGTTTAACTTACTCTCCAATATTACTCCTGCTTTCCTCAGCATTATTAGCACTGAATCCAACTGAAGAATCGCCTGGAGTCGCATCTTCTAATCTTGGATGCTTAGAAGAACGTGTCTTGACCTCTCCCCATCTGATTTTGCCTTCATTCTCACTAGAAAATCTCCTTGTGTCATTTTCATCCTTCGCAGGGTATTCAGTGTCAATGGTATTACTTTTATTACGATTTTGGAACAAATCCATATCCAGTCCATCCAAGGAAGATGACACTGGATCTTTGGAGCTACTGGTAATCCCAATATCTTGAAGAGATTGGTTACATGAAGTGACATTATCAGTTTGTCTCTGTGCATTCATGATATTATCTGGAGATTCAGGCTTCTTAGATTGACGCAATGAAAACTTCAAAACTAATTTTCTCCTATTCTCGAGGTTTGGTTGAGATTCAGGAGGCTCAGAACATTTGACAAATTTCTCAGCATCAAGTATATGCTTATCTTCTTCTGCATATTTATCTTCCATATTCTGCAAGTATCCATCAGCTGTGTTTCTTTCAATGATTGAATCTTCAGTACCTGATCCACTGCTGGATGTATATTCTTCAGACTCATCTCCATCAGTAGATGAACTGGTAATTTTGGATAACATATTTTTAGCATTACGAGCTGCAACGCGCTGAGGCCTGGAGGGTTTTCCCTTGGAAGATTTCCCCTTGGAAACTTTGCGGCCACTTTTTTGTTTCTTAGCTCCATTAATTCTGGATGACAAGCCATCGTATTCATTCAAATTCCTCTTCTTCACATGCCTTCTAGAAGAAACGACCTGAGAAGCCATATGTAACAATTACATTTGAGAATTTGTAAGAACATGAAATTGGATAGCTAGAGATGAAGTATTACTTCATTCTTGTGATGTCTTCTTGATCTGCGAAGACCATCTTTCTGACCATTTTCACTGTCACTTTCCTCCATGCTACAATCTGAATCGCTGGGAGAGATGTAGCGCAAGTTACCTCGCTCGCCTTCACTGGTGCAGTCTTCTGTGAGATTATACTCAGAGTCAGTGTCATGACTTATGATTTCGTTTTCTGGTTCCAAGTAAATGGCATCTAAAAACTCAGGTAGTGGCTCAATCATTCTATCCAAGTCTTCAAGAGGAGGCATTTGATAATCCAGGCCTATACTGAAATCTAGACCAGTAGCAAATTTAATGGACGGAGGACGCCACTCAGAACCAAGTGCACCATGCCTTCGTTGTTGGAACACTGTCTGGTAAGGTTCTGGGTATGGAATTAAACCTAACATGGCATTTAAACATCATGTCAAGGATTTCTTGTGTTATATTAATTGAATAATATATAGATAATTGGCCCTATTTAAAGACGTGAGCATACTGGAATCACAGAGAGGGTCTTGAAAGTTCCTTCGATGTGGAGGAAGTTGTGACTCCTGCATCACAAGTGATCTGAGCTTAACAAACAGATCAGGATAAGAGACATAAAAGTTGAGCCCCTAACCATATACCTAATTTGCAAGGAACCAGCAATTGAATGTATGATAATAATGGTCTTATTTAGTGTTACTTTATCTGATCAGGTCTCTTCTATATCTGAAAGTGTACATGATCCAGAATTCCGAATAATGGGAATTAATGTTTATATAAACTGCCATCCAATGAAGGGATGACCAGATATTAGAAAATCATTTCATTACAGAACAACTTGATTGAGCAAGTAAGCTCAAAGGACTGACCCCCTACAATATTACTTTGGTTCATCCTCATCATATACCATTGCATACTAGAAACTATCAGCAGTAAATTGCTCATATTTTCAACTTTTTACCCGGTAATTTAAGAATAAAATTAAGCACAAAAAATATTAACATGCAATTTGACCAACCTGATCAAGAACATTTCCAGCAGCATCTCGGATAAGTGGTCGATAGTCCCCAAGAAAGAACTGAAGAGAATTGTAACATAACACAATCATAAAGTTGTAAAAGACCACTAATAACCAGAAATATTTTCTATACCTGATCGTATTTGGCATCCTTCTGGGACTCACCCTGGCCAGTGTTAATCAAATATATCTGGCCAACATCATCTGAAAGAACTATTGACGTTCCATCCCTAGATGACGAAGAAAATATGTCGAAGTGAAGAAAAAGGCTTCTTTGGGACCATCAAAAAAAGAAAGAGTAATAATAAAAAGACAGGAAAAGAAACAGACACACACATCGCTGAAAGAAAGGGAAGTATGGAGTAAGGCACACAACTCAGGGGCACATAGAAAAACTTAAAGAGTCTTATAATATGTTAACTCAGGATCACCACTAATTTAAATAAACATATACATTGTTCAGCATGCATACAGAATTGGATATGATCGCATCATAAGACTAAAAAATGACATCGACTTCTACTCATAAAAGTCACCATATATTATACAAACAGCTGTTCATTTCTGAAGATTGGGCTGATAATTCTAAACCTAGTACGGTGTCGGTGAGTATTTGCGAAACTAAACCTTCTATTGCTGCAAAAAAAACTTGACTAGTTTTAGTTGACAGTAGTCAAGGAAACTGGAGAACTAATTCAGGGAACACAATTGATACAATAGATGCAATATTCACTTATCAGTTATCCTTTTTCCTCCTGTAGTCATTAATTTCCAAGATGGGAGTGTGACTATCCAATAAAGAACAAAAGCAAATCATCATGTCTAATACATTGCCATTCACTTACGGCGAAAATTTTCCATCAACCAACTTGAAACGTCCCAGTGCAATTTCATATACTCGGATAGGAATTCCCTCCCATATCTACAATGTAACATGAAATAGAATTGTCACATAAGTAATCGGCATCATCAACTCAGTAGATAACTACAACAAAAAGAGAAACGTACATCCCAGACTATTGTCCTTCCATCATACCCTGCACTCATAGCTATCCGAGGATTGAAAGGGTGAACATCTAAAACATAAGACTGCCAAAATCAATGACAAAGCAGTCAATGTGCGAGGCAAAATGTAATGTATGTGCATATGTATGAGCAAGTTGTTGCAGCAAACACTAGCATGAGCAAGCTATATTTAACGAAGGTAACCCCTTAACACAAATAATTTTGTCAATCTACCAGATTCCTAGTATAACCAAGAGTTGCATCAGTAAAGAAGTGGTTACAAACATCATGTAAATGCTCCCAGGACAGGTTCAGTCGGATAAACAAGGAACTGAAATAACAACTACCATCAATCTAAAATTAAGATTTAAATACGAAGATAGCACTTACAGATGCAGTATGACCAGTCAAAGAATGTACTAAGCTACTATCAGCAGCATTCCAAACACATATTCTGCAATCTGTAAAATTGAACACAATTTTCAAACCAAAACATGAATACCTATGTAAGGACCCGAGACAATCTTAAATGTTGACTTTTAAATATTACAAAAGGGTTAAATATCTTTATATCAATTATTTTTCTTGATCACAATCCATCTCAAGAAATTATGTTGCAACTAGATATTAAGAAACCAAATTTTAATTTCGAAACGTGAACACAGAAATATCTTTTACAGAAACAAAGCACCAACAGATGCAATATATGTTAAAATGGACTAAACATGTAAGACATTAGGAGAACAAACCATGCAAATATCAAAATAACTATACCCATTATAGCTGCAAGCACAAAGCGATTATCCAAGCTCCACACAATCATATTGACACCACGAGGAGTTGGGAGAATTCTCTGGCGTGGACCTCCGCGTGGTGGTTGTGGAGGCAATGGGGGAGGTGGAACCTTCAGATGATAAAGCTTTGTCCAACGTACAGATTTTCCCTATGATTTACAAGGTCTGTGAGAGAAACTTTATCTAATTTTAATTTCATTTGACTTATTTTCAGTATCAGAACTTTAGAAGCTGATGGTATCAAATAATTCCGAAATTGTTCATAAAAACATAATATGCCATGCCTCCTCAAAAATCACACTCTCAAAATAATTCAGAGGATCTCACATGGGATCTGCGTGATCTAGGAGCCCAGATTATTGCACTACCATCTCGAGAACAGGTAACAATGTTGTCATGACAGAACCTGAAAGAAATGAAATCTAAGTAGATAGTACAATTTGTCAAAAATTAGAAAGTTGGTTCCTGTCCCAAGACAGTCAAAAAAGAGATTAACTACAGACAACAAATGGAGCTAAGAAACTATTGACAAACCATGTATTTTTAAATTTAGGAAAGTTCTCCTCCTTCAAGGAGTCAACAAATGAAGATCTTGATGCCGCAGCACAGCCACTGCAATAGTACAATCAATTTGAGAACAAAGTAGAATAAACATTTATCATAAAAACTGACTTACCTGAACTGGACATAATTGACATCATTCTCATGGCCAGACAACACATCAATTTCATGAATTGATTGATCTGATTCATCCGTAATAGATTTGCTGGCACTCCAAACCTGAATATGTTTTAATATTAACAAAGCTATAAGCCACTACAATAGCGACAGATAAAAGTTCTGTACAGTATACAGCATGTTAACACACGAAATAAAAGGATGTATTCTTTCAGGAGTTCAACACACCCTTGCATAAGTATCTGAGCTACCAGTGACAAAGACAGTCCCATTAGCGTTGTAAGCACAACACAAAATCTGACTGCTCTGCAGACCATTGCTTGAGGATGGACCAGTTCTAGAAGGAACATTATCCTTACCTGCAAACAATCTGTCAAGTAAGATAATCAGCCTGCACTAGTCTCCAATAACAAGCATATGGGAATCATCTAACCAGAAAAATCATTTGAAGGTTTTGGCACATAAATTCGTGGACTGCAATGTGAATATCTAGCATCCCAGATTCGACAAGTTCCATCATCTGATGACCTACAAAATCCAGCAGAGTGACTCACAATAATGAGATAACTTATTCTCTATAAACAGGAAAATTAAGAAAACATAGGTGGCTTGCAAAAATAAACATGTAAAAATGAAGTTTATGTACAATATTTACACAACATAACTACACAATACCATTTGATGTAATTGATCCAGAGAATGTTCCATTGGTAAATCACATGCGGTCATTATATAATTAACATTAACTCATAGATCTGGCCAGCTAACTACATTACATTACAGTAAAAAGTAATCATATATGTACCTCCAACCAGGTAAAAAAATGAACATTCAAAACCATAATTTGTTTACTATCTTATCTCAAGACTTCTCAGAGAAAACTTCACAAAAGACCCAAGAAAATAGTGAACAGAGTAAATATTTTACATCGAAGTCAAATATCAAAATAAATTTCAACTACAATGCAGCAGAACCAAGGAAAAAGCAAAACAATATTTTAAGAGGTAAGACTCACGATAGAAGCTGATATACAGAATTATGCCTGGGACTAAACGCAATAGCAGTAATAGCACCAGTATGCCCTCGTAATACTGAAATTGGCAACCCATCTGGCAAGCGCCACTGCAGTGAACCCATAATTATTTGGTATTAAAATAATACATAATAGCATACTTAAAGGTGAAGGTGTTAATCAGGCCTTACTACTCGGATGACAAAATCATTAGAAGCAGATGCCACTATAGCGTTGTTTGAACTCACAGCCAAGTCAGTAATGTCACCCTTGAGAACAAGTCAACACGCAATGAGGAAACTAAATCAAAATAGAGTAGATAACAAGATTTCAAAAGCTATTCTGAAGTTTAATAAATAAAATTTCAGGACAGGTGTTTTATACTTACTTCATGACCTCTGCAACTTGCCAAGCAAAGTGCAGTTTCCATCGCCCAAATCTTAACAAGTCGATCATCTGAACCAGTGATTACATATCTTCCTGAGCGGTCAAATATTGCTGCAGAGTGATGAACAATATTATTTCTAAATATTGTTTGTCCAACGAAATACCAACATGAAAGGTAGGATAAAAGAGGCGAGGAAATGAAGACGGTACAAAAATGAGGCAAATATTTTGATACTGAAGATAAAATCTTTTCAATTATTAAACTATTTGCAAATTAAGATGTTTTCTCTTATTGTTTATGTTGGGATTTTGGCCCTTGGAACTCAGCCCAAAGCCCACAAACCTAAACCCTCTACACTTAACCCTAAGTATATAATCTTTCCTTACACTCTTCTCTCTCAATTTTTGTGTGCCGCCTCACTCACTATCTCGGCAGAAACATTTTCTTTCATTCCTCTATGTTGTTGTCGGCATCCTTCCTCTAAAGCTTACTCTCTGTTGAATCAAACTTGATTCAACCCATGCTCTTTGCGGCTTCAACT